>PYAF01001286.1:4701486-4728757 GCA_007407185.1 Glycine tomentella
TGAAGGCTGGACAAAACACCGGCACTGAATTCCAGCGACAAGAATTCTAGTAGAGATAAAATGACATTAAGCAAAAATCAAAACGAGTGTGTTGTACATTACATAGATCTTATTGGGTAAAAGAAGATGAATTAGAAATTCTTAATTTCCAGAGTTGCTTCATAAGGATGCAGATAAAAGCCATATAATGGTACTAGTAGATCTAAAGTCCAAACATCTTGCTGGGTAAAAGAGAAATTATTAATTTACAGAGTTGCTTCATATATGAATTAAGGACGCAAATAAAAACAATTAATTGTATTAATAGATCTAAAATCCAACTAACAAACATTCAAATGATTATGTTTTCATATTACCTACTGCTTACTTGTTAACAGTTAGAAATTATCAGTTTCAAGAATTGCCTTCACATAAAAAGTAAGCATTTAAAAATAAAGGCCATATGGTATTTGCATTAATGTAACCATCTTGCAATGTCAATCAACAAGCTAAAAGTAACATGTAGCCATGACATTTAAGCATGAATTGCTTAATTGAGAATTCTAACATAATTTATATGATGCACAAGACACAGTACTGTAAAATTTATCAAATATTGAATGTACATGATTAATGAAAGCATTCTATACCTCTAATGTAATAACACCGCGAAAATGTCTTTCCTCTTGTTTTTTGGTGTATCCAAGCTGTGAAGTTGAAAGGTTAAAGTCAATATCACACAGTAAATTGTATTAAAAGTGGCCAATTATATATCTCATATCTGAATGAATCAAGATGCAACACAGATTCAAACATGATAAATAGTTGAAATCTGCAGGAATTATCATACGTGAAAACATCAATGAGCATTTTGAAGCAACATAATTTGTCAGAATATTTTAAGCTATTCTGTTATTAGTCATATTTAGCCAGCTTATACAAATATTACTATTCTACTACCCCTAATTGTTGTGTTAGTACTTAGTAGCATATAGTTAGGATGTCTTCAGACTATTGTAGGATATCTTTAACAGGATAAATAGCAGTTCCTGCTTTGTATTAATATATCATATTTTACATAGTATCTCTATTTTTATTTCCTTATTTTCACCTAAATCCCATGCTTTCAACATGGTATCAGAGTGATACCATCAACCATTGCCTACTCCTGTTACAATACCTCTGCCTCATTGCAAACCCATAATACTCCTTTCTTGTGTCCTCTATTTTCACCCTGCTTTCACTTTCAGTGGCTGACTCACGTTTTCAGGCAACTTCTCTGAACACAAGCTGACATCTTATGGCAATTGACTGCCATTTTTTTATCAACTCAGGGCTGTTTGGCCTGTTCCCGTTTCCTGTCTGAAGCTCACTGGTTTAATCAATAGAAAGCTCTTATACAACCACCACAAAGTTAATTTCCAATGAATATCCAGTCATCCCCTACTGCCGTTTGCTTCAGCTCCGACATCCATCATCCCTGCTTTGTTTGATTTCTTACTATGATATTACCACTGCGCCAATGTCCAACATTGTATATTCATCTTAAGTCAAGGTATTATGTTTAGGTCATGGAGCCCACATTATATTTAGATTATTTTCTTCAAGTGTCCCTATTTGTAATAAGCTTACAGGCTTCAAGCTATGTAAATTTGAAACATCTTGCGAATTTCAAAAGACTAGTGTGTCAATCAGAAGACAGTGAACTGGATGTAGGAATAATAATGATAAAAGACTGAAGAACACTGAAAATAATTTATCAACTCGGCCAACAGTTACCAACCTTTCCTGTTTTCTCATTTAGCACAAACCATCGCCTGCTCCAACCATTAGTTTTTGCACTTTTCTTTAACAAAAATCCTGCAAACAATAAAGAAAAGTAGTTTTAGTTTATTAATAATTTTGAAATATATACTTTGGCACATTACAACTTCCAAACTCATGCATTTAAGCCTAGCTCCCATGCCATTCAAGGTTAGATAGCCAAGAAACAGAATTGAATATAATTTGGCACATTAAAAAATGTGAGAGAAAATTGTCGAGGTGGAAACAGAAATATCCATCCTTAGGGGGTAGGGTGACCTTGTTTAAAGCGATCCTCAGTTCGATCCCTATTTTTTTTTTTTTTTCTTTTTTCAGGGTACCGATGAAAGTTGTGAGCAGATTGGAGAGGATTCAAAGGAGGTTCTTGTGGGTAGGCAACAATGACCAGAAGAAGATCTCTTGGGTGAGATGGGATTCAGTTTGTCTTCCTAAGGCTAACGGGGGTTTGGGAATCAAGGACCTTGTAAAGTTTAATCAGGCTTTGCTAGGGAGATGGCGCTGGAATTTGTTTCATCATATGGGTGACAGGTGGGCCCAAGTATTGGTGTCTAAGTATGGAGGATGGAGGAATTTGGATGAATCAAGGAGGTCAGCCAGAGAATCAATTTGGTGGAGAGATTTAGGTTTGGTTTGTAATTCAAACACGGAGGGGGACTGGTTTAGAAGAGGTTTAAGTTGGAAGGTGGGTTGTGGATCCAAAGTGTTGTTTTGGGAAGATGGGTGGATGGAAGATAGGGTACCATTGAAGGAAAAATACCCTAGATTGTATCAGATTTCACAACAACAACAGTTTTACATACAGCAAATGGGAACTCTTGTACAGGGTAGGTGGGAGTGCCAGTTCAGTTGGAGAAGACAATTCATGAAGGGTGAAATAGATTTGGCAGTAAAATTTTTGGAGGCACTTCAAGGGTTTGATATACAAGTGCAACAATCAGATTCTTGGCTTTGGGATGGAGCATCAAATGGGCTATATTCAGTGGCAAGTGCTTACAAAATACTGCATATGGAAGATATACTTCAAAATCAGGATGAAGTGTTTATCGAGCTTTGGAAGTTAAAAATCCCTAGCAAAGCTTCATGTTTTGCATGGAGATTGTTGAGGGACAGATTGCCTACCAAGTCTAATCTTAGTAGAAGGAATGTGGAAGCCACGGATGCGACGTGCCCTTTTTGTAGAAATCATGCAGAAGATGCCTCTCATCTTTTCTTCAGTTGCGATAGAATTATGCCACTGTGGTGGGAATCAAGGTCTTGGGTAAACATAATTGGGGTGTTTTCTGTTGTCCCCAAGGAACACTTTCATCAACACTCTTTCTGTCATCTTTTTTTTTTTTTTTTTGATCGGCCAAAGTTAGTTGTTAAATGTTAATTTTTTTGTTAGCGGAGGGATTCGAACCCACGACCTCTCCCTCCCACCCTTCTTGGGACTTTTCCCCCCAACCACCCAACCAACCTTATATCTCCACTCTTTCTGTCATCTAAAGTCACAGAGGTGGCAGATTTGGTGGGTTGTCTTGACTTGGTGCATCTGGTATCATAGGAACAGGATTATCTTCCATAATGAAGAGTTTAACGGTCTGAAGTTGATGGAAGACTCTAATTTTTTTTTGCTGGTCCTGGCTCAAATTTGGAGCCTGGTTTTGATATTCCTTTTTTTCATTGGTCTAGCAATTTGAGGGTTTGTCTTGGTGTTCAGGGGAGGGTTCTATCTGTATAATTCTATTATTCTGTTTTTTGGGAGGATTAGGCCTAGCAGATAGTCAGAACGCTGGTATCTTTGCCTTTATGCTTTAAGCCACCTTCGTTATGTGTTGTTCTTGTTAGGTTGTATTCACAGTAGTACTACTTGTACTGCTATATCTATTTTTATAATAATATTATTATCTTTGCTGATCAAAAAAGAAAAAAACAACTTCCAAATTCATGCATTTAAGCATTAGCTCCCATGCCATTCTAGGTTAGATAGTCAAGAAACAGAATTGAAAGAGCTTTTAGTCAATTAAGTTCCTTTATGGTTAAGTTAATAGAACATATTCTAACTAGAAAGTCTAGAATAATAATAGTTAAGAATTGCTTAAGAATTTTCAACATAACAGCAATAGTAATCAATAGCAGTGTTGAGCAGCCACCCCCAAAAAAACACTATGGCAGGATGGCCACTATATGTGTGTGTGTGTGTGTGTGTGTGTGTATAATAGTATGTATTTATTTAATAATATTTTCTTCTTAGTATTATTACATTAATTCTATTCTATTTAATACACTTATAAATTATTATATGTTATATAGTTGTCTATATTATATAATTATAATATATAAATATAATTATGTTTTAATATTTTTCTTTATTCTTTTAAACATTATAGAGTACCTTATAGAATAAAATATGATTAATAAAAAAACAGTAAAATAAACCCTTCCCAATTGTAAGACTGTTTGGGATGGAGAATGGCCCAATTGGAGGTGCAGGTGCAACACCCTTTTCACCCAAAAAAAACATGGGTGAGGAGGAAGTGGCTGTTGACAGGAAGAGGCTAGGGTTTTCTTCTTGGTGAGAAGGTGTGACATCTGATTGGAGGAAACTAAAAAGAGGCTAGGGTTTATTTGGTTGAGAAGGGTTGGGCATGCACCCCAAATAGTCCTACAATTGGGGAGGATTTTTTTGTTCTTTTTTTAATTACTCATATTACAATAATATAATGTTTAAAAGTATAGAAGAAAAAAACAGAAAAAAAAATACATGATTATATATTATATAGGAGAGACAAATATAACATATTAACGTATAATAATATAAAATAGAAAATTTTAATAATTAAATTAAATAGAATTAATATAATAAGAAGAAATAATAGAGAGATAGAGACGAGAGATTAAATTTTGTAAAATTTTATTGATCCAACCGTTAAATTATATTTACATATTACCAAGATAATTTGTGTTAAATTTTGTCAAAATTGAATAACAAAAAGAAGGTAATCAAATGATCCATATTTTAGTATTTTGAAATGTTTATATTATGTCGATTTTAGTCTATATGAACGAGATAACAAATGATTTTGGATTAATATGAAATTTTGCCTATGTGATCTATGTGAAAGGAACTTTCACTACCATGGTGATTTTTAAGAAAACATAATTCAGTTGAAAGTTATAAAATGGAGTAATAGTTGTCAAAGTTATACCGGTGTAATTTGACCTCTCCTCATATATGTGTGTGTATTTGGAAAAATTAGAATAATGGTCATCCCACTAGAGTTGTTTTTTTTTGGGGGGGGGGGGGGGTGGCTGGCTGCTGCACGCTGCTATTGACTACTATGATTTCCACTGAACTAGTTCGGTAATAGTACCCAAATCATAAATCAATTCAGTATATCTAATTATTTTTTTTCCTGATAGTTCCAGGAGCATTCTGTCAAAAACTCAAAATTCAGAAAGAGTACCTACACAATAAAACAACTTAAGAGAGTGCTAAAGGGGAAATTGAGACTGCAAGAAATTTCTATCAGCAAAATGTAGTAGCATATAGAATATGACAGACCTGCTGTTATTTCTCCCTCAGGACCAGCAGTCTTTAAACCTGAGCCTTCTTGCCCTTCTTTCTCTGCCAGACCAGACTTTTCCTTTTCTTTCTCTTTCTTGTCCTCCTTCATTGACTTCATGCTTCCACCAGTTTGGGGACTACTGGCCTACAATAAGTTAACAATGAGCCTTTTAAATTCAACAAGTCACAAAAAAAAGAGTAAAAGTAAATCAACAACTCAAAGTCACAAAAGCACAACTGATTCGTAAATATTTTTAAAAATTTAATTACAATCCCTGTTTCAGTATTAGATCACCTACCCGGTTAAGTATAGATTGCTCAGCATCTTGCCCTTTTTTTGAGGATCGGCCCTTCAGCTCCTCCTCTCGACGTTGCCTTTCCATCCTAAAGTAAATAACATAGAATAACTAGATCAAAAACGACTTCACAAATATATATTTGGGTGACATCTAGATGTATAATGTTACGTATAAGGACTAGAAAGAATTTCATGGTTAACTATTCAAAGCTATTCAAAATAACTATCAAATGAAAAATGCAGCATGTTCATAAACAATTGTCCAAACGGACAAGGACATAGCAAATAGATCCTGCTTAAAAAATTTCCAACCACCAATTTGCTCGGTCAAGATAAAAGTGGGTTTGATTTGATAGAGCCCAAGAACACATGCCCAAAGAAGATATTGATCAAATCAATTATGACATGGACAAAGATATGGAGATTTTACAGTAGAATGAAAATGGGACAGATGGAGAACATCCAAGAACACACTAATCAAGAAATTTTAACTTAAAATAAACTTTTGAACTTGAAAATTACAGAACTACCAAACAATTTTAAATTTAAAACTCCTATTTTTAGCTCTAAAGTAGCATTTATGCTAAAAAGGTCAGGTCAAACGCTACCAAAAAAATGCCACAAAAGATAGAGCAATAGATAAGAGCAGAGGCACAATAATTTGCAACAACGCAGTAGGATCCAATGGCAATTCTTCAGTTTCAGCATAATTTGATCATTGCGCTTCAACAAATGGGACCCTAATCAAATAATTTATGCTTCAGAAAGGTCAATATGCTTTAAGCAATGGGAACCTAGTGGAAGTTTCTCTCAGACTTGTTACAGGGACCCAACCCACATTTCACCAAGGTGAATTTTGTGGAGGAGTATTGATAGACCCCAATACCAAAGTATGAGCTACAATGGTTGAGAAGTAGAAGGACAAACACACAGGGATAAGGAGGACAATATGCAAAACACAGAGGATCCGCAAGTTATTAAGTTTGGATTATAACCAAATGTTGAGCTACCAAGGAGTAAACAGAGGGAGGGGGTGAGAATTTGGTTGTAAAAAATGAGAAGGAAAGATACGTAGTATGTGGTAGGCATGAATTTTAAGGAGAAAGGGGAACGAGTTAAGGGCAAGGGTTACAGGTTATGTGCATCTGCAAAACTCTAGAATTATCTTTTACTTTCTGCATTTTCTGTTCTTTGGAAGTGCTAGCGTCTCCATTGTTTTTACCCCAAAAAAAATGCTAACAAATAGACAAATAAAGAGTAGGGAAAAGATCACCCCAAATGAGAGGGGATCTAGATCCATTGAAGAAATATGTCCAAATTACCTCCTTTGTACCAAGCGAATGAAGTGTTGAGGTGGGACAAAAGCACGCTCCATATCAACTAGTGCAACCACCATTTTCTTCGATTCATTCTTAAACCCTTCTAGCGCAGCGGTTGCAATAGCCACAACCTTGAAAGAATTTTAAACAAGGTTATGAAAGAGAAAGTGCACTCCCCACCTAGGGGATACCTTTAAGAAGAAAATGTATAAAGGAACTATATGCAACAAGAAAAAAGACTCAAATTTAACATGATATATTAATACAGGTATCAAGTAGAAACAGAAAAACAACAATGAAGTACCATACCTCTCTCTTGAAAGGTGGGTATCTTCCCAAACCAGGTGTAGCATTGGCAGCAGACGAAACAATATCTATCAGGACACGATGTACCTGGAGCATAAGGCAAAGAGAATCTCCATGAGTAACAAGTGAAATAGAAGGAACAAATGCACACAGTGAATCAAATTCCAACATTAGCTGCAAGATACAATTACAATGTAGGACTTCTGATAGGAACTCATTTTTTTCTGATAATAAAGACAATGGAGACTAGCTCCTTACAAGAACATAAAATGTAGAAAATGAAAGATAAATCTAGTGTTCTGAAGATGCACATAACCACTTAGTTCAAAGCCCATTCCTTTATTCCTCCAATTCCTTTATTGTGGTGTGGTTCCCATCTCCCACTATTTCTTTCCAGCCCAGTATTCTGTTATGCTCTATAACATGAACATTCATTTTATTTCCTATTCTGCCTTCCTCAATAATAGTGGTCTATCAAGTTTAGTTGAATTAGAATCATAAAATTGACATACAATTGACACAGTCATCATTTACATGTGCTGATAAGAACCTTGGGAGAACCACACCACAAAAGCTAGTTGTTGTAGTCGGAGAGCCCAAGCCATGTAAACCCCACACCAAAATCTCATACTTGCAATGTGGGACTCAAGGCCCATACCTTGCAATTGGTTCCTAACATGTTCTTTGAGAGGAATCCCAGAAGTTATTCAAGGAATCCTATCTAAATTTTAAAAAAAAAAAATGCATGGTTCCACTACAAGTAACATGTTTTTAAAATAGGTAGAATGAATACATCCAGATGGAAGGGAAAGGACAAAGAACATGAACACTAGATCCAGACTTCAAACCTAATTGACAAACCAAATGAAAATATAAAGAAAAACACTACAAGATATAAGGAACAAGCAACAATCATTTAGAAACTTCAGAGTAAAGTTAAATATAATTCAAGTTCATTCTACATGTAAAAAAATTACCTCATCAACACAAAGACGTGATGGCTCTTTCGCAAGCTCTAGAACACCTTTGATTAGAGATCTCAATCCCTTTTCAGGGGAAATAAGATAAGGCTGATAACCATCTGCTTCTAACACAATCTGATAACAGACAAAAAGGGTAAGCAAGTAATAACATCCCCCCACCCTATGCAAAAAAAGATATCAATGGAACCGTGGTTCAAAACTTACCCTCTTCACATTGCTGATATCAAAATGCCTATCTAAAGGTAATTGCTTCATTCTATCGGGAAATCTCCCCTCAAAACAGGAAACAATTTTCCAACCAGCTCCCTGCCAGATAATTAATAGCATATTAAAAAGGCCAAAGCAACATATATATAATTCATTATTCATTAACACAACATGAAAGCAAATTGTCACCAAATGCTGAAATTACAAAATAATTCACTAATCAATTAATCATATATGAGGCTTTCTTCATTTATTCCTCCATCATAGCTGTGAGCTACATTTGAAATAAGCTATTGTAGTATTTGTTATGACAATTCAGAACTGGGTATGTCCTAGTGTGTTGGATCAGCTTCTTCACGTTCACTTTCTAGAGATTGGCAAGGAAAACAAAACTTGGTGGTAATGTGTGGTCTAGGGGACTTTGTGGTTTGTATGGTTGGAAAGGAATGCTTGTATCTTTAAAGGTGTATGTTCCTTTAAATTTGCTTTGTAAAGAACTGTGCATTGTGTATATTGCTTCTCCTTTGTGTGGAGCACATGAAAAAAACTAAAACTACGTACCCCATTACCCGGAGGCTCCACGCTATACGCAGGTAAGGGGGAGGGATATTGTACGCAGTCTTACCCTTGCATATGCAAAGATGCTGTTTCCGGATTCAAACTCATGACCAACAAGTCACCAAGACACAACTTTATTGCTATGTCAGGGCTCGCCCTCTTGTGTGGAGCACATGGTTTACAAAAAAATTGGACAGCTCTTCCAGACTGTTTAGTTTTCAAAGACTTTTGCTTGTGTTATTTCTAATACAACTCTCACAAAAAAAAGGAATAACATTTTTAAAATAGGAGAAAAACAAGGGAAATTGAGTGATAACCACATGTCAAAGTACACAGCAGGTGCATGTTTATATAAATTGAGGATATTCGGTTTTATCTAAATCAGAGATTATGTTCCTATAAACTGCAATTATTGATAGAATCAGAATATTAATACTGATTTTCAACAAACATAATAATTCGCACTATCTAAAATTGCATTGTTGTAATAATAATAATTATTGCATGTAAACCAAGCAACCAACTACATTTTTTATCCAGAGCAACATAACAATAATTATGAATATTAAATGCAAGTTAATCAAATATGCTCTATCTCTATTCTAAAACCCCAAATATGTTCTTTCTCAATTCTAAAGCCTCTCAAGCTTCAACTAATTAAAATTAAATTGGGCCCAAAAAAATAGTTCCTTCAATAAAAAAAACTAATACTAGAATCGATATGGTACTATATACAAAAAATGAAGCTATAGATTAATTGGGGCTGAAGAAATAACATTCCCAATAATAACTAACATAAAAAATCAATCAACTTTAACTAAAATATAAGATTTGAGACAGCAAACCTCTCCAGTGGTAATGTGCTGTAGGAACTTATCCTCAAATTCACGGCAAAGTTCCAAGGCTATAGCACGCATACCCTCTGAAGTGGTGACCATAGACTCACCAAGCCTCGCCAATTCATCCTGAACTATCTGAGACTTCCCTTGTAACCTTAACAGTGTCAGTAAAGTAAAGATTAATAGAGTGCACTTTCTAACACAAATCATTTTAGTAAGAACAGTTATGTACATAGTAAACAAAATATGAAAATTAAAAACACAAAACACTCTACATAAATGCCAAGAAACAAGAACCATTGATCTATTATATGGTTCTTAGTTTCCCACTACTATAAACAAGAACCAAGTCAAAACAACAATACTTATAATTAATTAAATAACTAATGAGAAAATGTCATTGCACTACATGGAACTTACCCAGAAAGAAGGTTAGGAAGCCGAAGCTTCATACGATTCTGAATCTGGTGTGCCAGGGCATCCACTAAAGCGATCCTTCCAAGCTTACTCGGAGGAGCTCCTGTCAATATGGACTTTAGGCTTTCACTCTCTGCTCTCCATGCAGTTTCTAATGAATTTTCAGAACCAGCAGATCCAGACTGTGCCGTAGCTATTGAAACAGATTGACCGATCAATGCAATCCAAGGAATGTCCGATGTTTTTGCAGGACCCTGATTCAACAAGAGAGCTTGTACTCCAGCCAATGCTTTTTGGTCTGATGCAGCTTGATCTATTTTACTAATAATGCCAATGGTTCTGGTACCTATGAAAATATGTTTTCGCCTATTTAGTCAATTAACAATGACAAAGCTAATACCTAATAGAGAAGGAAATCAGACAAGTACTCAAGAAGAATTCCACAAGTTTTATTTAACAATGATCCTAAAAAGAATCATGCAAACAGTCTACCTTCTCCATCATATTCCTTTGCATATTTTAGGGCTCGAGATGAAGCAACTTCAGGTGCTTGAGCTGCAGGTACAATAACTAGCAAAATGGCATCATTATGCTCTGCATATTCGCTAACCTATGCAAGGACCACATTAAATAACATCAGAATCCCAAAACTGTTCAATGACAAAAAAAAAAAAACCCGTGTGGGAATCAATTCGAGAAGGTTACCAGTGATTCATCCATGATGCGCTGATCCAACCCAGGTAAATCAACCAATTTAAGAGATGGTGCTGGGAAGAGATAAGATGATAGAAAGAATGTTAGGACTTTGGAAATTTAGTTTAAAAAATAAAAATCGTATGGCACATATAACTGGAGCATGTCAATAAACAAACTGATTCACTCTCAGGGAATCAGGGTTCAAATGAAAGCCAACTTTCAGTAATTATCTGACATCACAACATACTAATTGTACGCAGCAACAAAAAACTCAAAATTATTGTGAAGGACTGAAGTCTACTGAAATTTCAAGAACTATTTTTTGACAAACAAACTTCATTGTGTGGTTATGCATGGATAATCCAAAAAAACATGTTACGATATCAGGCAATTCACCTTTTCAAAGCTGTATAATTCTATCAAATTGCATAACCTGAAGATAGTAAGGTAACCAAAACAAATCAACAAACCTGTGCTCGTGCGGAGCTTCAAATAAATTTGATCCCGACCCTTGCCGGAGGAACTCTTACTCAGTCTATCCTGCAACGAATGTCTCAAAGCACCTGTGGCAACAACGAAACAATGCACATGAACGTGTTCATCAGCAAAAGAAAAAGAAGCAAATAGCACAGATCAGCCACTTTGGTGCGCACAGTTTTGAAGAAGAGATGAGGAACTGACTTGCGGAGACTTGCTGTGATTTGTTGTCAATCTGCAAGATAATGGATTTGCTACTCAACGAAGTGTCTCGCTGCAGATCAATGCATATAGGAGCCCGAGTAGCTCCGTTCTCACCGGTAGGCTGCATAATAATACAAATTACCACACTCACTCTCACAGTTTCACTTTTTATAAAAACAGAATAGGGTTTAAGAGTGAGTTTGGAGTTTGGAGTTACCAAAACGGGATGTCCAATCAAACTATTGAGAACTGCGGATTTACCAGCACCCTACAAAAAATGGAATTGAAGTGAGCGATGAAAAACGACGACGCAGAAGAAGAAGAGAAAAACGAAGAAGTGGAGACGTACAACATTGCCGAGTGCAACGACGTTGAGAAAAGTGGAAGGTCTTCGGGAACTGGAGGATTCATCAACGTCTTCGTCGGCGAGGAGCGCCGCGGCCTGGCGCATCGAATCGGCGAGCTCCGACAAGTCCTCGATCGCTGCCATGGATGAATCGATCAATGGATCCTAAACGGAGAAGCTTCGTCGTCGAAACGAAGGAACTCGCGCTCGCCGGTTAGGGATCGATCGGAATCGAACCCTAAAACAGAGCTTTGGCTAGTAGGATCTGGAGGAGAAAGGTATGAATCAGATCTCTGAGTTTCTCTCTCTAGAATTCAACAAATGGGGGTTTCGTCTTTACTTCAATTTCTGATTCAGAAATCTCAAAAGCACACTCTCTCTCTCGCGTTTTGAAATGGTACTAGTCCCAGTCGTCTTGTCTTGTCTTTTTATTTTGAATCGTGTTTTGTTTCAACTTAATAATTAACTATTTTTCTCTCTCTCAAATTAAATCACCGCCCAACGTCTATACGGTTTGGTTCAATTTCTCACTCTAATATATGTTTTGATTTGATGATCGACACATAACCCTATGATTGTTAAGGGAGAAATAAACAAAAGAAGAATAAAGAAAAAATTGAAATTAAAAAAATGAAAACAAAATATATTTTTTAGAAAATTTAAAGAGAAAAAAATTATGTTTTAATATTATAAAAAATTACATAATCATTCATTCACAATTCACCATATTGGATATATATTATTAATAATTATCTTAAATTAATTTAAATTATAATATATGATGAAATGTTTTACAGAACAATAATATAAATATTAAACTCAAATCTACGTATATTTTTATCCTAATAAATTTTTAAATTTTATTTTTGCTTCCTAATAATTTCTTTAAACTTTACTGTAAAAAATGTTTTTAAACTTTTTGATCTTAATAAAAATCTTTTTTTCTTTTTACTCTCCAAAAGAATTATTTAAATCACTTTATTTTACCTTTCAAAAAGCTATTTGAATATATTTAGGAACTAAAATAAATAAAATAAAAATTAGATCCAAAAAGTTGATGGCGATTATACTCGAGTAAAAATGGGTAAAGATTTTGAGTGTGGAAAATATTTTGTTAATGGTGAATGTTGATTGATTAAGTGGGAGTCAGGTATGTTATCATTTTGGCAAGTCATTTTGTTTTTGGTAGTATAAGTGTTGTCTTTTAGATTAATAATTGTGATGTCGAATTGAATTTGTTGTTTGGTTGAATGCAGTGTACATTTTCATCAATAATTGAAGACCTATATTTTTTTTTTTTTTTGAGGATTCCATTATTTGAATTTAGAACTCAAAAGTATAGCTGTAGTGGTTGTAAGGGTCATTGTTTTTTTTCGTTATTGAATTTTTATTATACATTTGTTTGATTCAATGTTGTTGCGTTTGATTATGGAACCCAAATTTGGGCATAGGGTTGTTTAGGGAAAATTGAAGCATGAAAAGAAAAAACAATGAATTTCCATTAAGCAAGTTAAGGGTAGTATATGAGTTGGTTCCAACAAGTTATGAAAAGGTATGAGTTGGAAATTTGGATTGTTGTTGAGGTGTCGTTGACAAGGCATGAAGCAAAAATTGAATAAGAGTCATGGTGGAGATGGTTGGAGTCCTGGTATAAGGAGGATGAAATGCGAGATAGAAAACAGATGCAAAGAATTTGAAGAAGACAAGTATTGTTGATGGGTGTATTTAGCAATGGGTTCGAATAGTAGTCCTGACACAACCCTTAAACTTTTTCTAAATCTAAAAACACCCAAGTATTATTTTGTCACTAAACCACTTGTGGCTTTCACAAACAAAAGTTTGATATAGAATCAAAGATTCTTTACAACACTCAGTGAGTGGATTTACAATAAGATTCTTATCTCTCACTAATACTTTGTATACTACCATGGATGAACTCTCTTTAGCTCAATGTGTTTGTCAATAAGTGTTTTTATTCTTTCTCATTTCTTTATTCACGATCGTTGTCTTTCTAAGTATGTTCATTAATTTTCTTAAATCTTTGGTATCGTATTTATAGGTAGAGAGACACTTTTAACTGTGGGGAGTATATTTGAAATTTAATGTTATGATCATTGTGCAAATTGATCTTGTTTCTTGAATTAAGTGGATACTGCACATTTTTGTCTAATAGGATTAGGACTTTCCATATTTGTCATTCACAACTCAATATGACCATTGAACATATAAAAGGAAATAAAAGATAGTTTCACAGATATGTTCCCTTTAAACACAGTCATATAAACTAAAATAAATTGATAATTCAAATAAGTTGTTTATTCCACTCATTGTTTGGATGGACAAGAGAAGCACTTCATGCTTCTAGTAGACGAGATATCCAACAATGGATAAGTCGCTCCTATTGTTGATTTCAGTCGTTAAACATGTTAATTTTTATGCAACAAAGTGATTAGCATAAAATTTTAATTTGTTTTCATCAAAACTGTAAGAGACATCTGGGTTGTCCAATGATGGATCGTCCAGTGTCTAAAAATATGAATTTGTAATTTAAAAATATTTTAAAAAAATGCATAGTAACTTAACACTTGTTTTGTTATGGTAAATGATCATTTTCTTAACATAGGTTTTGTGAAGGAAACTTTAATTACAAGTGTCAGACCATTATTTTATCCCCCCCCCCCCCAAAAAAAAAAATTAACAATATTAAAAAAAAAGGCTGCAAAGGGCCTAATGGGCTCTTTGAGAGCCCATTAGGCCAAATAGTAACACCACACATAAAAGGAAAGGGATTGTGCATTAATTACACACTAATGGGCACAAATCACGAGGAGAAAGAACGAATCAACGAGGTAGCACCATTTGGCAATGTTGTCCAAGAAGGGAGAGAAGTCTTCAGATAACCCCTCATTTCTTCACTCTCCCTCGCGCTTCCCTTCCTCTTATTCTCCTTCTTTTCTGTTTCTTCTTTTCTTTCTTTTGTGAAATTTGCTTATGTGGTTTGTTTCTCTCGTCAGTGGGCTTTGTGGTCGCCAGCGAGAGCCATACAGCGAGAGCCATACAAGTCACCGTGGTTGTTCATTTGGTTATTATTTTACGTTGTTTTGATGCTATCCTTCATCGTATTCATTGTGCTTGTGTTTCTTTTTTTTTTTTTTTATGGTTTCCTTCTTTTTGGTGGGCTAGCTTTGCCACCGTGCCACCACCGTGTAGCGGTGTAGTCATCGCCCCCTCACCGGACTTGCATCGCCAGGCCCTACGCTGATGGCGTCAGGGGCTGTACCACCCTTCGTGGTGGTGCCCCCTTTTCCGCATCATTTTGGAGGCTTAGGCACCTAGAGTTTTCCAACCTTGGTACTTACTTTTCCAATCCCATAAAAAAAAAACATAATTATTACTGTTTACACTCCCACTTTTACATATACAATTTTGGGTTTGGCTTGTTTTCATGTTAAGTTTGAAATAAAAAATGATGCTAGTCACACCTCTCTCGATTATACATACACCTCTTACCTTTTGGGCCTGACATGTTTTCTAGTTAAGTTCAAAAAAAATAAATGACACTAATCACAACCTTCTTCGTTACACATATGTCCCCTTACCTTTTGGGTTTGACTTGTTTTCTTGTTAAATTTGAATTATATAAATTGTGCTAGTCTTACCTCCCTCTGTTACACATAAAATCTTTCACTTTGGGCCTAACTCGATTTTGAGCATCTTTAATGCTAGATCTTGAGCAAAGATTTTGAGTTCAAGATCTGATCTTCATTAGATCTCTCAATAAAAAATGTGAAAATATCTCCAATATGGAAAATGGGTTCTTGTAGAAGAACCCTCAAGATCTACACATTGTTTAAAAAAGAATAAATTTTTCTCTTTCTCTCTCCCTAAAATCTCAAAATGAGATCTACCATTAAAGACAAAAATTAGAGAGATCCTGAGAGATCTTCAATTCTATGTAGTATTATAAGATCAATCAAAAAATGGTCTAAGATCTTAATTTAAAATTTATCAATAAAGATGTAAAGTAAGTACTTTTAGCTATACCCTGTTTATTCATGTATGCACTCTACCACCTAGGCTGATGATCAGGCCTGTCATGTTAGCACTCTGTCTGTGTTGACTAAGTCAAGATTAATCCTTTGACTTTGACCTGTAAAAATAAAATAATGATAAATAAGTTAATTAGTAGACAGTTATAAATATAATTTTAGTCCCTATAAATATATTTTTAGTCCATAATTATTAATTTTAATTTTTTGCTTAAATATATTTTTAGGCCTTGGAAATTTATTTGTTTAATTTTAGTCTTGTTAGTTAGTGTTTTTTAATTTTGGTCCTAGTAAAATATTTTTTATATTTTATTTTTAGTCATTAAAATTTATATTTTTTAATTTTAGTCCTTTAATATTCTAAAATTTTTATTTGTAGTTCTCATAAGTTTGGATTTACATAACAAAAATTAAGAGAATAAAAATGGTCAAAATATCTTAAAGAGATCAAAATTAAAAGACAAACTTATAGATATAAAAAATATATTTAAACTTTTTAAAATAAACTCAAGACATGCAATTTATTCTATTAGATATGCCATATAAAGTTATGAAACTCAATTAATATTTGAAATTTTGAACTAAAGCAATCATAAATAAGAAAAAGCAATAAGAAAACTATGATTATTCTCTTATTTATAAGAAAACTCAACTAATACTTATCCTTTTTTACAATTTTTTCTTCTTCTAATTTTTAGATACATTAAATATTTTTCTTGTATATTCTTATTTAATTATTTCCTTTAAACATTAATGAAAAATAATTAAGTAAATGTAGAGATAAAAAATGTATTTTTAAAATGATAGTATAAATAATTAATAAGTTTAATATAATTAATTAAATTAACTTTTTTTTATAAAAAAAATATGAGTTGAATTCAGAGAGTGTTATAATTAAGAACGAAAGATTATATTTTTTAGCAAAATATAAACTCAAACATACCCCTGGTAGAGAGTCTTGCTGGAAAAGAGGAAGAGGATGGACCTCCGTGTTGAAAGAGAATGGAGTTTAACTTTCTATACCAACAATTTTTTCAATACACCCAATATGCACAGTATAATATCGATTTTGCCCTTATCGAAATCCGTAAGTTGCATACCGACATACACCATTCGATTTCTTTCGGATCGCCGATCCGTATGAGATAAAGTTAGAAATAAAAAAAATATGCTGGGTGTATTAGAAAAAGCGCTGGTGTAGGAAGCAAATACAACTAGAGTCACAAGGAACTAGTGAACTAAGTGGTTCAATTTTAACAATTATTTTTCTTTCGATAACAAAAACAAATGAAGATTAAAAAAACAAAAAAAAAAAAACAAAGAGGTGGAAGAGGAAGAGGAACCAACCTCAAGACCTAGGCCTTTAATGTGAGTGTGGGTAGCAAAGAACGAGTGCTTGAAATAAAAACAAAAGGGCAGTGTTATTAAAACCAAATCGATCATTGACCCGATCGAGGCTCTAATTGCCCTCTATATAATACATATATAACTAGCATTATTTGCTCTATCAATCCATATTCCAATTTCAAAATTTAAAGTACTTAATATTCCAAATAACAAATAAAATTCATAATAAAATATGCCCATCCATCTTTAAGTTCTACAAATAGTAACAATTAAGGAAACAATTATTCCCCAAAGTATTTGAAGGATGAACCAAGAAGAAGCAACTAAAACAGGAAATAAACCAGGGGTTCGTGCATAAACAATTACAAGTTACAACATTACATTAACACACAATACATTAACATTCCTAAACAACTAATTTAGTTCTGTGCGCAACATTACATTTGAGCACACAAATAAAATAGAGGATACACGTAGAATTCAGGGGATCCAATTTCAATGCATCATAGTGATAGAAGAAGGGTCCATAGAAGAAACCAGAGTAAGAGGAAGTACCTGAAGGGTTGAGGATGAACCAAGAATAATGGTATGTAGAAGAAGGCCTTGTGCACACACCACGCAGTGCGACGAAAGCAGCGAGCAGTGCGACGACTCTTGGTGAGCAGAGAGATGAAGCAGCGACCAGAAGAGCGACGGCGAGTCGTGCGGTGGTGGCTGGTGGTGGGTTGTGTGCCGCTTAGGAATAACTGAAGGGAAGGGAAGGGAAGAAGAACATGAACTTACTGGGTCATAGGCTAACCCCAGGCCCAGATACATAAACTAGGTTGGGTCGCATTCTCATTTCTTTTCTCATTACACTCCTAATTTTACTATTTCTTCCTGCATCCAGCATCAGATTGTTTCTTGCATCCACAGTGAGAGAAAAAACCAAAAAAATATTATATTACAGAAAAAAGATTAAAAAACTAGATCTTAAAAAAAATGATATACATTATAAAAATATTGTTTAGATGAATGAATTTTATACATACATTGGACATAGTATTATTAGTTTATTACCCTACCAATAAAATCCTCATTTATAATTAATAATAATTATATTTTAGATTAAAACAAATGAACACGGAGAATGTTGGTGCTCTTACTACACGCCATGCCTTAAACATGCAAATAGCCAAATAGCCGTTTCTTCTCCTCTCTCTCTTGATTTTGTGAATACCTAGAAGAAACCTTCACATTTATAAATCATAACACCATATTCTTAAACCACAATAATTTTTCATATAACGTTTGGTGTTTTTTGCGCACACGCTTTCGAAAACCCATGAAGATGGTTTTGTCTGGGTTCTTTGTGCTGCTGCACATTACTCTCCTTTCAAGACTTGGGTGGCGACCCAACTGTTTTCACTGAACTTCGCGTCTCACTCTGGGTGTTCCTCAGCAAGTTTTGTTCTTCGTTCTGCTCCTTCTCTTTTATTGAAACTGCGTGATTTTTCATCTGGATGATAAAAATGAGTTCTTTTCTCAAAAGGGTTCTTTTGTGTTGCTCCTGTTTTCTTTTGTTCTCTTTCTCTCTCTCAAGTTCTTTTAATTTTCGTGTCTCTTCAGTTCTTTTTTTTTTTCTTGGTGTGTGTGTGTTGGTATCTTGAATGTTAAGATTGCTTGTGAAACTAATATTTGGAATTTGGCTACTACTAAGGTACAAAATGGATCAAATATTTGATCATATTTTTTTTTTCGTTTTGATTTTACTCGTGTTTTTTGATTTTGTGAATACCCAGAAGAAACCGTCACATTTATAAATCATAGCACATCATATTCTTAAACCACAATAATTTTTCATATAACGTTTGGTGTTTTTTGTGCACACGCTTTCGAAAACCCATGAAGATGGTTCTGTCTGGGTTCTCTGTGCTGTTGCACATTGCTCTGCTTTCAAGACTTTGTTTTGGTGGCGACCCAACTGTTTCACTGAACTTTGCGTCTCATACACCACCGTTTCTCCTCTGGGTGTTCCTTCTTCGTTCTGCTCCTTCTCTTTTATTGAAACTGCATGGTTTTTCATCTGGGCCACTCTGCTTCATGCTCAAAATGATAAAAATGAGTTCTTTTGTGTTCCTCCTGTTTTCTTTTATTCTTTTTCTCTCTCTCAAGTTCTTTTAATTTCTGTGTCTCTTCAGTTCTTTTTTTTTCTTGGTGTGTGTGTGTTGGTATCTTGAATGTTAAGATTGCTTGTGAAACTAATATTTGGAATTTGGCTGCTACTAAGGTACAAAATGGATCAAATGTTTGATCATATTTTTTTTTTCGTTTTGATTTTACTCGTGGTTATCTTTTTCTTGCAAAAGTCCTTATTTGAAATTTAATAGATTAAAAAAGCTATTAACTTATTCAAGTATTTTCTTTTAGAGATGATTGAAGCTGGTGGAGGGGTTAACGTGTGGTCCATGTGGGATTTTAATTGAGATTAATGAGATTTTTCACACGTTTTTTGAAGCCCCTACCCCAATTTTACTTTTATGTTATTTTGTCATCTTCTTGCAATCAAATGTATCCAAAAGTTCTTCAATTTTTAAGTTTATTTTATTTAAGTCAATTTTTCATAATTTTATTTTGGATATAATATGTTTCAAGGTATCTCAATTTTCAGTCAAAATTTGTTTTAGTTCCTGTACTATAAAAATGATGACTTTTGTTTTTTTATATCTGGTGAATTTCGTTCCTTGGCATATCTCTGTCAGTGAGGCTGGAGGTTGATGAGGACGAAATTCACCAAATTTCAAATCGAAGGTACAAGGACCTAAAGTATCATACGATTTAGATAAGTATCATATGACCTAAAGTACTTATGTTAATTTTTCTATTGTGAATATGGGAGATTGAGCATTGTGATTAATTTTTTAATTTCAATGATGCATAGAATTTGAAAGTGTAGGCCTTAAGAGCAACTCTTGATGGTGGAAAAGACCTTGGGATACCAGATGGTGTTCTCATCAATAGGAAGGGACCTTTCCAGTACAACACTACTCTTGTTCCTGGTGGCATCAATTGTGAAACAATTACTGTTGATCCAGGTATTATTAATTATTTAAGGAATGAGCTTTTTATATTTTACTCTCTCAAAGTTATCATTAATTCACTAATGAAGCTTTTGTGCTTTATCTCCTCATTTTCAAGCATATCTTTCAAGTTTGCGTTTGTTATCTTAATCATTGCCTTTTTATGTATACTTGCTATTGACAATTTGATGCCTTTCATTGTTTCCAAAGGTTTCTTATGCAGTTTGGCTAACTTTTCCTATCCTCTGTAGTAGTTTGTATTCCTATTTCTGGAAGATAATCATATTGTATTACTGATGATTTTTGGGTGATTAATGGTGTTGTATAGCATGGTAATATAGATTGGAACTTACTGGATTCTTTGGTTTCTTATAACCCCATTTCAAGCTATTTTCCCCTTTTAAATGCTATCATAGCTTTTTCATCTTGCAATTATCTTCCTAGTGGTGAAAAAGTTGAGTATTGACTGGAATTACAAATGTACATGCCAGGCAAGACTTGTTGAATTCGTGTCCACAATGTGGGGATCTCAACTTCTTTGAATTTCTGAATTCAAGATCATAATCTATTGTTGGTGGAGACTGAGGGGCATTACGCAACTCAAACAAATTTCACCAGTTTTGATATTCATGCTGGCCGGTCATACTCTTTTCTGCTTTCCACTAACCTGAATGCAAGTACAGATTACTATATTGTTGTAAGTGCCAGGTTTATGAATGAATCATTGTGTGAGAAGTTTACAGGTGTTGCAAGTTTACACTATTCAAATTCCAAGGGACCATCAACTGGTCCTCTGCCTCCCCCACCAAGTGATTTTTATGACAAGACGTCTTCAATGAGCCAAGCAAGAAGTGTCAGGCTTGTACGACGATGGCAATATCCCTTAAAATTTTGAATACACACACACATATATATTTCATTTACTTTTGGCACGTCTTTAATTACTAATGTGAGGGTTAAAATCTATAAGACTATATAATTGTAACTGTTCTGTGACTTCTATCCCCTTCTATTTATGTTTTGTATGGTAGTGATACACCAGGGTGAATTGTTTAATGTGGCTATTTTAATCATCTATTATTTTTGAATTGGGAGACGAGTTGTTTGATTCTGTTTGTATTTGCTTCAATTCCGGTTTGTGTTCTTTCCTTCAAGAAGAAAAAATGTTAGTTGATGAAGAAATTTGTTGGTGGCTGGTGTGGTTTTAGATGCTTTGACTTTTAAATGAGAGTGGAGCCGTGTCTGAGTGGCTCTGTCTGATTTCTTGAAACAAAATTCGTTGATAGTGATAGTGATGTTCCAATAAGCATGCTTGAATTGGACAATTGAAGCTACTTTGCTGAGACTGTAAAAATGATTTTCTTGTAAACAGTCACCTAATTAATCATGTTTTTTTACCTGAATCAGGTTATTAACAAGTCATTCGGTTTTGAAACTGTTGTTGAAGAGGAACAACAAGCTATAAAGTTTGCTCATGTCGAAGCAGAAACACTGAGAATGTTATCAGTATTGTGAAGCTAATGGGTCGTTACAGTGGTAAGTATCATTTACATTATGGTAGTTTACAAGTTTAGTCTGTTGGTATAAAGTTGATTTGAATAATCTGGGTAGGAAAAAGATGCACATTTTGTTTGCATTATGGGTACTTAATAAATTTCAGTTTTTATCACTTAATCTACACAAGAAATTGGTCTATGTGAGGAAAGTAAACAACATAAATCCAAAACCTTTTTTTTTTCTCTCTTTCCTTTTTCGGCTTTCTGCCTAACAACAAAAAATGGGACATTTGGTATCTTTAACTATGCAAGGTTTGTACTATAAAAAGTGAGACATTTTTTTTTAAAACTGATGGTGAATTGGTCAACAAGGAGATAAAAGGAGGAGACTAAGAATATTCTTTATCCAATTTATGATAGATGCTTTTATCAGAAAGACATTAAAGAAATAAATTAATAGCTTTTGAGTTATACCCGTGTTTATTCGGTGTTGGGTATCATTCTCATGAGGTGGTGGAAGGGCAATCTTCTTTGACCTTTTCCTTTTCTAATTCAACTTGGATCAGTTAAGGAATTTTTTAAAAAGTTGGATATGAGATGGGGATGAGGTTTGGTGAGGATGAACGAAATTGGAAATAAATAAGTTGTAATTTAAATATAATGTGTAAGATCTCTTAGGATATTTTAAAATATATCAATTCGGGTAGGGAAAGAAAGGAAGGTTGGGAATTTAATTTTAAAGAATTTTGAAGAAAATTATTAAATGATTTGTGTAAAAGCTATTTGAGTTAATTAAGAGAAATTGAACTTGTTATTGGACAAAAATAAATTCAGTTTTTAGAAGTAAAAGGGGGAATTTGAAGTTAATTTCACTAAGTTTGATACAAATATTAAATAGGATATTTTGTTTAGACCCAATTAAATAAAATAAAATTAAAGCTTACTTTTAATATTTTACACCCTTAGAATTCTGATGGGAGAAGGTTGCCAATTTTAAGATAAACTAAACACACAAAAAAATTGGGAACCTCTTAGCTTTTTAACAGTCTCGGCTTGCTTGCCAGTTTTATGCAGTTTTAAGAAAAGTTCCCTGGAATTTGCCAGAACACTGTTTTTTCCCATTTTTTTGTTTTTTTCCCATGTTTTCACTTTGTGGGGTGAGTCCAGTTGAGTTAATGAGTTTCTTGTCGAGCTGAAAAAGAAATTTGAATACTAGTTTTCAGCTTTGGAAGAAGCTTGCTCAAGTGTGGAATCACAGTGATAGATCATGATCTTTGCATTTTGAAGAACATCCAACCCCTGATGTTGATATGCTTTCCAATATAGAATGTATAAGGATTTTTGTTTCAAAATTTTATTTTTGGTATTTTATTACTATTTCCCCCCTCTATTTCACCTTTCTGTCTTTCAGATGAAGCATATTTATGCTAAAGGGTGCTGGCCAAAAAAAAAAAAAAAAAATTTATGCTAAAGGGTGTTGTTTGTTTTTTTATTTTGTATGGCTTTGTATGCCTTCTGCTTTATTTTGAACTCCAACCTGAGAAGTATTTGAAGCAAATGAATGATTTTTAATTTTATAATTTATTTCTAATTATTTTTGCCAAGTGTGGATTGTTTTTAATTTTTTTAAAACTGTACTATTTTACTAATTTGTTTTATTTTGCTTTTTATTATTTTTATCTGTCTCATCTCTTGTTAAGAGGTAAATTTCTGCTTCCTGTGTTTGAAACTGAGTACCCAGTTTTTAGAGATGAGAAAAAAGACCAAAAAACTTAATTTTGACAGAAAATAAATGCATTTGTTGTTATGATTTTGTGCTCTTAACCCGAAGTGTTGAAATCTTTTATAATTTTTCCCCAATGCATAGCTAAAGTCCATTAGGGATCTCCGATGATAAAGTGAAACAACTTGTAATCTAAAGTTTGCATCTTTGCTGATGGGGTTTCACTGCTTTTGTTACTTGCTATAGAAGGTTTGAAGTGGTTGATGGTTTTGCTGATAGCTATACTTTTTGTTAAATGAATTATGCTGTAGTAATCCATTTGCTTTGTAATTGTTCTTCATTTTATTCTTGGGTTGTAGGTGTTGCTTTGGTAATATAGGTTTGGCAATGAAAATTCAATATTTGCATGGAAGCTAGTGAAGGTATTAGATTTGTGCTTACAGTGTGATAGGGGTAGAATCTCCATCATTTTACTAGGTGGTGATGAGGAGTGAAGCTCTAAACCTGGTTTTTGTTTTTGATGGTGCTGCTGCTACTGCTGCACCTTTTGTTGTCTCACCTGTGAGTTGTTTGGGGGGTAGGGGTCAGGGGTTGGGGTTTCGGGGTTGGTGTTTAGGGTTTAGAGATCCTTCATGCTGAGCAAAGGGTGTACGGTTCTGGGTTTAGGGTCTCGAGTCTAGGGTCTGGGGTGTGGGGGCTTGGAGTTGGGGTTTGGGATTTGGGATTTGGGTTTCGAGGTTTCTGTTCGGGGTTGGGGTCCGAGGGTTAGGGGGTTGGGGGATGGGGGTGTAGGGTGTAGGACCCAAACAGAAAACTCAAAACCCAAAGCGACCTGGATTCCCTCCTTGCCACTCTCAACTGCCACGTCCCCGACTGCAACATCCTCTTCCGCAGTGTCCTAGAATCCAAGTTAGATACTAGATATTTTGTGGGACATACTCAATCATCTCAACTATATAAAATAGAGGAAGAGAGGGTTGGTGTCCCTGTAAAGGGAGGACTCTATGAGGTAGATTTGGTTAAGAGACCTTGTTTATTTATTTATTGGAATGGAGAAAACCGATGTGTCCTAAGAGGCCACTGGTTTGCTTGTAAAGGGGGCCTTGATTGGCTACCACTTCGCGAAGATGTTGCTGAACAACTAGAGGTTGCTTATCGTAGTCAGGTTTGTATGATTATTCAAGTTACTTGTAATCAATCAAAGCATTTGATTTTAGTAGAGCTTGTCAGTCTAGTTGCATATCCACCAAAGACACCAAAATATACTTAGAAAACCACTTTATTCTCTCCAGTCGTAAGCATCAAATAGCAGCAATTAATGCACTGTCAAAGGGCCTTTCCCTCCTCAGATCATTCCAAAACTATTTTCTTGAAAAAAAGAATCTTGTTATTTTCCCTTCTAAAACTGATACTAAGCAGCAATGCATCTAATCAGGTAATGTTGTTTAGATAATGTTCTCTCTGCTTCTTCTGTGTAATTTAGCCTTTTAAAATATTTTTTTGGCTGGGAGTTTGGGTTAGAGTGGGGAAGGGGGTAGTCAGTTTTCAATTTGTGTTCTTTGTTTCAGAAAGTGAAAGGCATATTTTTTATTGATTTCTATAGGTTTGGCACCAGAGAACATTTCAACTATCAGGACTTTTTGCTGCTCGAGTTGATTTGCAAGGCTCTACCCATGATACAATTTATGTAGGGTTACATATGCTTTTCATCCTTGTAAATAGAGCAATTTGCTTTGAGTACCTAAACAATTCGTCTCCTTTTGGTTTCCCATTTATAGAAATATGTGTGGCCCTATTTTTTCTATAAATGAGAGCAACTTAAAACAGATAATTTTTGTGAAAGACAAGAACCACGCCTCATTTCTAAAATGTTAAATAACCATTATAGCGCTGCCTTATAACGTGGTGTTTTTTGACCCCTTGCCATAGGCAATTTGTGAAAGGAGGACTGCTATGTGGCGGCATAGGCCGCAATGGTGTGTTTATATGGCGGAATTTTGGCCTTCCGTCATATTCTCCCATCCGCCATTGATAACCTTGATTTCCAAACTGAGACGATTTTTTCTCAATGGACTAAGGAAACAATTTTTTAATATTTATAGGGACTAAAACATATCTAGCCCATTTATTTAGTTTGTTTTAACCCTAGAAATTGTTTTATTGGTAATATCTTGTACACTATTGTATATTGGTGCTGAACATGCAGGGCCTGCATGCCCTTTTCAGGGGAGAAGATGATACCTAGGAAGCCTGGCTAAATTTTGATGCTTCTTGCTTTTCTAGTTTTGTTAGTTTTGCTGGAAATGGAATTAAACTTAGGCGTGGTTACTCTCCATCAAATTCACCAAAACCATCCCAGGTTTCCTAATTTTTTTTCTCCTATAGTGCTATAACATATAGATACAGATAGTCTGCCATTAGAGTACTCTTCATTCTTTCATAGAATGACATGAGCAATATCTTATTTTGCCTGTAATTTTATCTTCTACTATTTCTGTGTTTCTAAATGTGTGTTTATGACTTTATGTTGACATACATATAGTCATGTCTAGCATTCCCTTATTGATCAATTACTCATTACATATTTTACTATAGAAAATCAGCATGTGTATCGTATTCAATGTAAGCGATGATTGTTTTGGTTACCAATATCTCTCATCTTGCATTTGTGTTTGATTTCATAATTTCATAATTCATATTGTGGATAGTCATTAGCTACAGTTGAATAAACTGTATGTGCATTCTATCTGGAAGAACACAAATACAGATAAATTCTGTTGTTATTAACTTGGAACTTTTAACAGGATGAATTGAGGCAGTAGAAGGAGGAGGATATAAATGATTACTGTTCACAGGTATGTAACCAAATCAAGATTATTATCATTATTATATGTATGTCTCTCAATAGTCTCCTCATGCTCTTATCTATCTATAAGGCTACATCCATACTTTTCTGCTGACACCTGGGGGGACTATTTGCTTTATCATTTTCACAAAATTAAATTTCATACATTGACAAGTTATTTGTAGGTCCCTGTTCGACACTTGGTATTTATGATTCATGGGATTGGTCAAAGATTGGAAATATCCAATTTGGTTGATGATGATGGGCAATTTCCGGCATATTACAGTAAGTCTCGCAGAGCAGCACCTTACTCCACATCAACTTGGCACTCAAAGGGTCCTCTTTATCCCATGCTAGGTATTCGATATGTTATACTGTGTGTGGTCTGAGCCTTTTGTCTGCATTATGTTTGAGGCTGTTTTTAATGTTCCCCTTCTCTATAAACTAAGCCCTTTCTCGCATCCTGATGCTTCATTTTTACACACTGGACCTTATTTTGTTATTAGGATTAAAATTGAAGTTGATTTTGTGCTAATCTGTAGTTATTATATTGAGATATGTACTATTGTTCTGAAGATCTGTTTCCTGAATTGGGACTTGTACTGCACAGTAAAGAATTGCAATAAACACCTAAATCTCCCTGAATATCTCTGCAGGAGTTTGGATTGTCAGTTTCACTTGCTTTCCTTTCTTACCCAATTTTGAGCATTTGTGGTGCTGTTATATTTTAGTTTTCTTGAGTCATGTACTGT
>PYAF01001286.1:4728857-4742628 GCA_007407185.1 Glycine tomentella
AAAGAATTGCAATAAACACCTAAATCTCCCTGAATATCTCTGCAGGAGTTTGGATTGTCAGTTTCACTTGCTTTCCTTTCTTACCCAATTTTGAGCATTTGTGGTGCTGTTATATTTTAGTTTTCTTGAGTCATGTACTGTGTTTAGACTAAAAATGATTATGAAAAATTAAATAGCCCATTTAATGAGTAATGGAATTGTTTTTGGTAGAATTGGAATGTAGTATGAACTAGGCAATTTTACAAAGTATGCTTCTTTTTTGTTTGCTTTGACTTTGTGCCATTTGTTTTCTTTGTCTTTTAGCAAGCTGCACAGTCTATCACAATGTCGGAAAGAGCAATCCTATTGAAACAACCATAAATTAAACACCAAAGGAAGGCTGTAAACATAAACCAATCACATACATGTTTAGGGGCAAAGAGAAATCCTCAAAACTTAAAAATTTGAGGTTTTGCTCCAAGCAAATGCTTTAACAACTAAATAAAGGGAGCACTGCAATTTTCACACTGAAACCTGATACCCTTGTTAATTGTGTTTTCTAATGTTAGTCACAATGGAGGTTGTTGGCAGGATAAAGCAGCTAACATCACTGCTTGCAAGGTATTTATCTCTGTGAAATAACTAGCTAAAAAAAGAGCAATGTGGGGTTATAGTTTTTAAATCAAAGTTTGTTTGTTGGTACAAGTGGTTTGACACTTTTAACCAAGGTATGGGGTTCGACCCCCCCGGCTTGGATATGGAGTGATAACTGGAGGTAGAACTTTACCTCACAAATGGACTGATCGGGTAGGAGGAGGATTACACTTACTAGTTATAAAAAAGTAACTAAAAAGAAAAAGAAAACATTGGGTGTCCAACTAGTTATAAAAAAAGTAACTAAAAAGAAAAAGAAAACATTGGGTGTCCAAACTTGCTTCCTTCTTTCTTGGGCTGAAATGTGAAGCCCAAAAGCATGAGCAGAAGCAGTGGGTAGGAAATGATAGGAGAAGGGGAGAAGAGCCACGTGTCCTTCAAAATCATTCAATCCCCAAACCACTATTACCTTTGGGTTTATGGAGTGAGCGTAGAAGAGGAAAGAGAAAGCAGCAACAGCTCGTGGTGGTTCCGATTAAGGTAACAATAATCTCTGTTTATGAGTATGTTGTGGTTTTACTGGAAAAATTGGATTTCCTGACACCTCTTATATGCCCTTTTAAATAGTAAGAACTTTTACTTCAATACAGTTTAATGGTGAAGATTTGTTATATATTATCTCATCACATAGATGATTTTATGAATAAGACACTAAAATTGTCATCCCAATATTAACAACCTTGTTTTTAAAAAACTTATTTGGGAACTGGCACATTTCTCTGTGCTGGCAAATCATAAATTCTATATCTTGTGTTACATTGTTACAGATTGAAAAATGTAATGGATCACTTGGATGGTTGCAGTGCTTTTCCTCGACTTGCAGTTGGTTAGTTCCTTGTCTTCTTTCACATTATAAATTAACATGGTCTCTTCAATTGTATCAACAGTACTATATTTCAAATTTGTGTTTGTAGGAATTGGAAATCCTCCTGGAACTATGGATTTAAGAGCTTATCTTCTACAAAAATTCAGTGTAGAGGAACGAAAGCAGGTTACAGCTAGTCCTATACCAAGCATGAATTGGTTTAGTTCTTTTATAATAGCATACCACTTTTCCGCTTATACGAATTGCAAAATACATTACAGTCTTGTGTTGTGACTGTGTAACTTGTAATTAATAGATGGATCGAAACAAATTTGACAAAAATTACATAATTGGAAAATACAAGAGTTATTTAGTTCTTTTACTGCACTGCAATTTTATACCAATACTGGTCTGTGAAATACTGTCTTATGACTTGTGATAGTCCATTAGATTTCGTTAGTATATGAAATTGGTGGTTACATTGTTGTGTATGTTAGCAGATAGCAATTATATGCATTTTTTTGTAAAGCACACCAGTGGTCACATTCTAGCTCAGGCATATAGTTCTTTCATTGTGAGAAATACTAGTTGTTGACTTGTTGCTCTGACCAGTTCACGAAAATGGTAGCGCATGTGGAAACAACTTTTGCCTTTCGGCACCTTAAAAAGCTAACTAGGGTGAGTTTGATAGTGTGGAAATAAATTGAAAAAAAATATTTGAATTGAAATAGAGAAAAAAAGGTGTGAGACTCATACATAGTTTTGAAAATTTCTCTTTCTCTCCTATTTTAATAGTTGGTCACATCATTGTCTATTTTATTACAATTACTTGCAGTACTCAGCAGTTGCAGTGATTGTTGCTAGAGCCTAGAAGTCTCCAAGCAACACTTGTGATACCTGACATAAGAGGAAGCCAACTTGGTGACAAGTGGTTAGTGCTGAATTTATTCTATATATAAAGGATGAAGGATATAGTGATATGGTGAATATAGCATAATTAATTATTAATTGACTTAATCTCAAAATATTTAGAGTGATATTCTTATAAATTATCTAGACCATAGTCAGCTCTAGTTTTTGATCTTCGAATTACTCGTTCGAATTTCATGTTTTGTAAGCCAATAGATTTCCTCATTAGTTGGTTTATTATTTGTGTTTTGTTCTCATCTTTTCTTTCTTATATAATAGAATCTAAAACTCACAAAAATATAATCTAAAAGAGAATGTAAGAAATAAAACCCAACCTTTATGAATCTCGAGTCAAGCATTCTTTAAACCCTATGACCAGGCCTAGCTTGAAACCTTTCAATCTCAGCTCCAAAATTGTGCATTTTGATAGCAGCCTGGTGAAGGAAGTTTCAAGTTTTAAAACCCCTATATCCTAATCCAGCTCTTTAATTACGATAAGTCCTTATTGATCTAAAGCTATTAGTTGAGTTTTTAGTTCATCTTCGTTGGTTGCCATCAAAACCCAACAATGAATCAGTGTCTTAATAGTAATTGTTTTGTGATTGCCATGACCTGTGAATGCTACTATCGGCACCAAAAAATTATATAATTTAACTCACATTCCACGTGGCAAGGAAGTATTAGATTTGTTCTTAGCAATTTCTCTGTGTTCTCGAAACCTTTTTTTGTGGGAAAAGTTGTGTTTCATTTTTATTTGTTTTTTGGTTCCAATCTTTGTTTGGGTCCAATGTATAATCATGTGAGTGTTTGGTTGATGCTTTGTGTTAGGTGGGTTGTATGTACGTTGAGGATCTAATGAACAACATACTTATTGCCTGCCAGCTGTTTGATTAAATGCTTGAGCTATTTGGAAATAGACCAATGTGTGAAATATGTTGATGCTTGAATTTGGATACTACCCCTAATGTTTTTTAAAATTGCATCTAAAGTAATTTAACAGAAACATGAGGTTTTTTGGGTTGTTATTTATATTTGATGATTATGTTACCGGCTGGGTTTTGGATGTGTTAGTCTGTAAGTTTACCATAATACTATCTGGGTTTTAAGACCTGAACCTGTAATCAAACCAATGGGGCATCAAGGTTGTTGTTTGATTGGTTTGACCATAGGTTGTCCAAGGCTTTTGGCTTCAAATAGTGTTTACTTTTGAAGAAATGAAAATTGTTGGTTTGATGTTGATAGTAATTTGTTTTGGGTCTTAACAGTGAGAAATAGGTGACCGTGAATCTAAAATGGGTTATCCTCAATTGGGAAGACATGGTGTTAGGCAGATCATTAGATTTAGAGATGCTAGTTATGATAACGTTGTGGTAAACCCGCTCTTGTATGCTTCCCAAGGAATTCGTTACAAGAGGAAGCTCCAAGTCATCCTTACAACTGTAATTGTTTATCTTGAGTTGTGATGCTAGTTTTCTGGGATTGCATTTAATTGAATTTTCTGAAAGTTCTAATTTCAAATTTATAGGACATAGATAGGCTGGGTAAGGCAGGTGATGCTGTCAAAGTTGCCCCTGGATATTTCCACAACCACCTAATGCCCAAGCTCTTTGCTTTCCCTAACATTGATAAGTTTGCTTATCTCCTCAATGAGCAGCGTGAGGTATATTTTATTTTTCATTAATCTCTGTTTTACCTATTTACATATGCTATTTCTTGGTTAATGCCATTCATCATTAAGTACATTTATTTCCACTTTCAATTTTTTGCATTTTGTTATTTTCTGCAATGGATTTTTAAATCTTGATATGATAATGCTGTTAGATGTCTGATCCTTAGAAAACAACGTGCTTTGCATTTATTTCTGTGTTTATTTGAATGTTGTGTAGTTCAAACTGTCAACATTTTATTCTGTATACTTGGTGCATGGGCAATCTCCATAACTTTCTTCTCTGTATTCACCATTTGTCACTGTTATATTTTAAATGCTTCAGATCTATCAACCAACTGAAGAAAAAAAAAGGAAGATGTTAGTCTAGTCTAAGAGTCAAAGGAAGATATTATGAAAAAATACGAAAAGGCAACATTACGTCTGGGTAAAGCTAAGCAGGTTTGTAGTTTACTGTTCAAAGCTTTTCATTGCTGTTTTAGACTATTTCTGTAATCCTTTCTGGAAAAATTATTTTATTTTTCTGGTAGATTATTGCTTCATGTTAATAATTACTCCCTGGGGAATTTGGTGTAGTTTAAATACACATGAACTTTTCTGAGATCTTTTTTTATTTTATTTTATGTTTTACTGATAACTTATTAAAATAAAAATATGTAGTGTTTATAATTTTGATAGTATTTCATTAAAACTCATAAGTTGCTATATGTTATTTGAAAACTCTATCATATTATCAATTGCATTGTCTTTTTTATCACACATCAATAGAATATTTAACTTTATTCTATGTCACATGATGGTTCATGTTAGATAATATCTAATACTTGATAATCAATAATTTTTACTACATAACTCATCTTACAATTTGAAATATTAAATAAGAATAATAAAAATCAAACTAATAAAAAACATGATTAGCTGATAAAAAAAAACATGATCATACATATTTCAGATGTCTATATATGTTAATACTTATAAAATAAAAAAATATGAAATGCCTAATAATAAAAAATAAATAATGTTAGAAAATATAAAAACTTTCAGAAAGGGAAAAACAATGAAAAAAAAAGAAGACTAAGTTATGTATGAAAAAAATAGTATAACATATTTTTTGAAAAAATAACATTGCATTTTAAAAAATAGTAAATAACCCACAAATTCATGTCATATTTTTGAATAATAATAATAATAATCATATAAATAGGTAGATAATATAGAGAATAAAAAATTTGTCACCTATTAAAATAATTAAGGACCATATAATGAATTGAAAACATAATTATTTATTAAGGTAACATAATTGTATATATTTTTATTTTAGTATTTAAATAAATTGATTGATTTGATAAAATTTTATTTTAAAGTAATCAGAAATAAATTGTAACATTTATTATTTTATTGTTTTGAATTTGAACTATTTTGAATTAACTAATTAAAATAGAATTAATGACATTTAATTAATGTTGAATGAATATGTACATGATATTTTTTTATTGAATAAAATCTCTTTTATATATATGTATATAGTAGATTAGTAAATTATTTTCAAAAAAGTTGAAGTGTTTAAGAGAGTTGCAAAAATAATTATAATTTATGTATTCATGAATGATTTTTAACTTCTTGTTAGCTTGCTTGTAAAGGGGCCTGTACAGACTGTTGCAAGACTCTTTCACCAATCCTACCAGTCCGCTGTGGTTCTTGCAGTCATGGCTTCCTGCTTACTTCCCCGTGGTTTTAAAATAACTTATCAAAACATTTTACTATTATTTGTAACTGATCTAAATTCGCTTCAATTTTCTTCACTCCCTCCAACTGCTCCAAGATTCCAATACAGTACGTCGTTCATTTCTTGAGTTTTTTGGTTATAGCCTCAAGTCTTTTAAATTTAGATCTTGTTCCCCTCACCAAGACCCAATACAATACTTCGTTAATTTCTTGATTTTTCGCTTGTTCCCTCGAGCCTTTTAGTTTTAGATCTCGTTCTCCCTCACCATGCAACACCCCGTCGTTCCCTTCACTGCACCAACTATGGTTCTCAGCAGCGCCGCCAGCCACTCTTCCACACCCATAGGTTTCTCGTACGCGTGCTCTCCGTCCGCTTCTTCACTGGTGGCTCCGCATCTTCTGCTCTCATATCATTTCTCGTCTCCTTGAACTTATTCACTGCTGAGTCAGAAACTCATGAGTTCCGGCGAAGACAACATGGCGGTGATAGAGTGGAAGCCTTCAGAGCTGAAGCCCGAGGGTTCATTGTCTGGCGTTAAGGTCGTGACTGGTTTGGTAGTGGTCTTTGATGATGACGATATCCCTTAAAATTTTGAATATATATATTCTTTTACTTTTGGTACTTCTTTAATATACTAATGTAGTTCTGTGACTTCTAATCCCCTTCTATTTATGTTTAGTATGGTAGTGATACACTAGGGTGAATTGTTCAATGTGGTTGTTCTAATAATCTAGTATTAGCCGGTCGCACCTGAGACTAAGTCTCAAACAATGTGTTGTGGTCTTGAACTGGTTAAGGGCAGCACCTCCACTCTGTAACATCATCAATTATCTGTTTTGTTCCAGTGAAACTGCAAACAAGGTTACTCTAATCCCTAAAGTATATTCCTTTTCTTATCAGACGCAACGCTATGGATTGGGCTTTTTTGCATAAAACCTGGGATAAGTGGGCTTCTACAAACATTGGTGATTCTGGTGAGCAACATTTTGCTTTCAAGCCACGCTGATATGCGTACAAACTGTTTGAAACATTGTCAGATTGGTGACATTTATCTGATCCTCCTATCTTCTAGGTCATCTGTTAAAAGCTGCTTTGCTAATTAATTATGACCCGACTGGACCATCTCGATTGTTATCTACCATGTAAGAAGGATTGTCATGTTTCATTCTTGTTATGAATTTTAGTTTTACTTTTTAGCGAATCTGTTAAGAATAAGCTGTATTGTTACTGTTACATTGTTTTTAATCTAAACATAAAAGTAGCTGTAACATTGTAAGTTATTCTGTTTTTTATTTGAAAGTCTCTTTATATGTTTTAATACTGTCTGTGGTTGAAGAAGTTTAAGTATTTATTTCTAAAAAATTGCACAAATTGCCTGGTGAACTTTATGCTGCCTTTGTGGTGGCACTTCTATTGCATATTCAAAATTTTCTTTGTTATTTCTAGAAATATCGGATTTATCAATTCAGCTATTTGATGCTGACAGCGCTGAACAAGAAGGGATAAGAGCTAATCCAATTGAATTGAGTCACTTTGTGGACTTCATCAGACAAAATAAACTCCAGACAGAGCTCTTCATTGTTGGGTCCAATCAGTGTAAGCTCAAACTCAGCTGTATTTAGTTTGCCCAAATAATTACTTGCAGCTTTCTGTTTTGCAACTTCTTTTTGTATGCCCTCTACTATAAGGACATTTGAAATTTCTGAAACTAAAGAATATACTATTTCAAAAATTCTCCCACATATCTAGGTAATAGGAATTTAAGAATCTTGGAGGGATAATAATCTGCGTTTAGTCCAATATATATAATTATGAACTATACACTGCTATCTTTTAGAGGTTTAAGAGGTTAGTTTAGGAGATTTAGAAAAAGGAATTATACTTATTGCTTAAGTATATATGGTTTTCTGTGAATAAAATGCTTAGTTGTTTTTCATTTGGGATTTAGGAGATCATAAATAACATACAAGGTGTGTGTTCATACAGACTCACATATGCGTAAAAGTTTGAAAAATTTCCATGTCCTGGAGTGGATTACAGATATAGATGGAAATACATGTTATTCTATGTGTGATGATAATGCATGTCATTTGAGTCATTACACTTTGTATACACAAGAAGTAAATTTCTGGTTCCTGTGTTTGAAACTAAGTACCCAGTTTTCATATATGAGAAAAAAGACCAAAAAATTTGACAGAAAATAAATGCATTTGTTGTTATGATATTGTGCTCTTAACCCGAAGTGTTCAAATCTTTTATAATTTTTTTCCCAATGCATAGCTAAAGTCCATGGGCCCGGATGTCATGAACTAATAGGTCTTGCGGAGGTTAATTGATGTTCAGAAAGCAAAGTACAGGAATCAAAAGATGACCCCTTGGAGTTACGTTTCCATGTGACAAGATTTTCTTGTGGCCGAGCTAATATTTGTTCTTTGCACTTAAATGTTTTCTTGATATTAGCTAAGTAACAGATTATGAAATAAGAATATAGTTTGTTATATTTTTCCCATGTCATTATTCAGAGCATGGAATAAAAAATGATTCATGTTAGAATTTCTGATAATATTGTCAGGGTTTAGGGATCAGGGGTTAGAATTTCTGATAACTTAAATATTTCTTTATCCTGACAGAGGCCTTTGAAAACTATTGCTAAAAGATCTGGTGATGTCTATATTCCTCGTGGTGTCTCCGTTGCAGCACTTGACAAAGATACACTTTGGGAATTTCAACCTAAGAAAATTGGTACCAGACAAATTATTTTTCTTTTTACTGTTAAAGTTGTATATAGAAATTAGTATGACGTGGACCAGTTTTTCTGATATTTTATGTTATTCACTGGAGACAGGTGAAGGCGACCTTTTAACTGGTGGAGATTTATATGCTGTATGTTCTGTAGCCTTTGAGTTATCTTGTAAGCTGTTCCTTTTTTGTTTATCATTTTTTTTCTAAATCTTTTTGTGAATTTACTATTGCAGACTATTTTTGAGAACAGTCTAATGCAACACCATATTGCACTTCCTAACTGATAACATGGGAAAGATCACCTACATTGCACCACCTGGTCAATATTCCTTACAGGTTTGTGTTCATGAACTTCTTTGCTATTGTATATCCAATTCTATTTCTGTTAGGAGATCATTTTTAAGTCCATTATTTCTTTTAGTATTTCAATTTTCTTTTTAGAATGATATTTGTTGCTTCTCTTTCCCTTTTGTTCATTTTTTTGTGATGATTGCAGGATTGCCAAGCTTACATATGTGTTCAACATCTTTTATTCTCACATTCAGTAGCTTCTCTATATTTTCTGCAATTTATGATTTTAATCTTTGTATAATTTTCAGGATACTGCATTGGACCTTAGGTGTCAAAAAGAAATTCACCATGCTTCAGGTTTCTAGCCATTTATTTTGTTCATCACTTCATTGTAGTTGCTTCATTGAAGTATTGGTATTCCTAATGATTATCCTACATTACAACTTCCTTGCGTTTACTTTACCCATTTTCAGACTTGGCCTGTATGTACAACCAGACCTGTTGCATCAAAACTTGCAGGTGATACTCCACTTCTTACAGGTCAGGTAAACTCAGTTGTTACCATGTGTCTCATCCATGATCTAATTGTGATAACTTTCATGCTTAATAACTTATGTTTCTTTACAGCGTGTTCTTGATGCCCTTTTCCCCTCAGTTCTTGGTGGGACTTGTGCCATTCTTGGAGCTTTTAGTCATGGTAAAACAATCATTAGTCAGGCTCTTTCTAAGGTGAACTTAATACACCCTATTAAGACAATGATTTTTTAATTGTAGATATTCTCCTTAAATTCATCTTTCCCCCCCACCCACTTGCAGTATTCCAATTCTGATATTGTTGTATATGTCGGCTGTGGGGAATGTGGAAACGAAATGGCAGAGGTATGTTTTCTTTTCAGTTACTTCTATCAAATATTGTGTTTCTTAGTTTACAGTTGGTCAAACTAATTCAGTGATTCTTCAGGTTCTAATGGACTTTCCCCAAGTTACAATGACATTACCTGATGGTCGTGAAGAATCTGTCATGAAGCTCACAACACTAGTGGCTAACACTTCAAACATGCCAGTGGCTGCTCTTGAAGCTTCAATTTATACAGGTGACTCTGTAGCTCTTGAATTATATTTATTTATTGTTGAGAATTAATATTTACTAATTCTTTCGTCTTGTCAACTGTAATTTATTTGGCTTGTGAAAGTCTTGTGGGATTTCAATCAGTAGTATTACTCATCACCTGTCATTGCTGTGCAGTAAACTTTATTGTTGATTTGAGTTTAGTGTCAAAAGTAGGTAAGACGACCCATATTCTGCATATTTATTTTTATTCCTATATTTTTCACTTGAGCTGAATTTTTATTATATTTTCTGTTATAGCGTGGAACCTTCGGGTAATGGGGTACACAATTTTTTCTAATGATTAATAAATTTGTTTGGCGTGTGTATTGCATGAGAGTTTTAACACTGATTTTGATAATGTAATTCTTTTTTGAATTGCAGGAATCACATTAGCTGAGTATTTTAGAGATATGGGTTATAATGTCAGTATGATGGCAGATTGTACATCTAGATGGCAGAAGCATTGCGTGAAATATCTGGATGACTGGTGTGAGAAAGATTTATTTATTGTGCTTAAAATACATATATTTTGTATATGATATTGAATTTTCTTTATTGACTAGCGTAACTGGACAATTTATATACCATTAAGCATGAGATACATGGGAATGGACATTGATCAATGTATTTTGATGATATTGTTGTCTTCCACAGGCAGAAATGCCTGTAGATAGTGGATATCCAGCATACCTTGCTGCACGTTTAGCCTCTTTCTATGAACGTGCTGGGAAAGTAAAATATCTTGGAGGCTTTGAACGTACAGGTAGTGTAACAATTGTTGGTGCTGTTTCGCCACCTGGAGGAGATTTCTCAGACCCTGTGCCATCTGTAACCCTCAGCATAGTTCAGGTAAAACTATACTATATGGTTAAAATGGGTAACTGTCTGCAAAGTTAGTCAGCCTAAGGTTGTGTTGACCAATGCCTGCAAATTGTTAAAACCCTATTTAGATTATCACTATGAAATACCCCCTCTGGTTATTTCTTCTTTTATCTATCCTTCTATAATTTTCAATTCATTGTGTAAGTTGATTTTTGCTTAATTGGCAGGTTTTCTGGGGTTTGGACAAAAAGCTTGCCCAGAGGAAGCACTTTCCTTCTGTAAACCTGCTTATTTCCTATTCAAAATACTCAACGCTATGTCCTCAAGTTGGTTACTTTGTAACCCATTCTCCAGCTTTTTACATTTGTATGCATATAATTAGTGTTTTGGTTCCATGACTTTCCTGATTCTTGAATATTTTCTTTTTGGTATCTTTAGGCACTTGAAACCTTTTATGAGCAATTTGATCCAGATTTTATAAACATTAGGACAAAGGCTCGTAAAGTTCTGCAAAGAGAAGATGACCTGAATGAAATTTTCCAAGTGTGCGTTCTTTTATTGGTAATGATTGTTTGCTGATGTAATGCCCCCATGCTTTCTCCTAGTATGGGATTAAGAATTGTTCAGCATAAATCCTTTGGACAGACTGTTGTTTAGTCTAAACCTAGGTATCAACATATAATCAATGTGATTGATAATAATATGATAAGTGAAGCTCTAAATGCTACTAAATTATGGTGTTGTTTTGTATGGGAAATTATTTTCAGGATGTATATGCATTTGTTCTATTACTATGAAACTTAACTGGATCATTTATTGACCTTGTTTAATCCATCTTGTGGGCAAGGATGCTTTAGCTGAAGGAGATAAGATCACCTTAGAAACTGCAATGCTTTTGAGAGAGGATTATCTTGCTCAAAATGCCTTTACACTGTAAGGGCCCTTGTAATTGGTTAACTTCTTTAACATGTATTATATTATTGTTTTTATTTGTTCTTATGTTACCTTTTGTGTGGCTCTGACAGATATGATGAATTCTGCCCCTTCTACAAGTCTGTTTGGATGATGCGCAACATTATCCATTTCTACAAATTGGCAAATCAAGTATGGTGGTGTAAGGAATAAGGCAATTTTTGGTGTTTTATTTATACTAGAAAAAAGAAAAGTCCATGTAATCTTTGGCATCTAGGTTCAAGTTAATAGTACATGGCCTTGCTTCTGCTGTCCCTCACATTCTGAGACCAGACATGTTTTTTTCTCTGTGTTGTGGATTCTTGATCATGGCTTAGCTTAAGTGTTATTTTACTTTGGTATGAAAAGAAATTTTAGTTAAGATGGCTAAATTGTATTCAAAGTGTAGAATTTTCATGTGGGGTTGGATACATGTGTAGGCAGTAGAGAGGGGAGCTGGTTTAGACTGTCAAAAGATATCTTACACCCTTCTAAGGCATTGTATACATGTTTAGGGTTTGGGGTTTGGAGTTTTCGGGGTTTTCGGGGTTTTCGGGTTCGAGGTTTTCGGGGATTCGGGGGTTCGGGTTCGGGGTTTAGGGTTTCGGGTTTCGGGTTCGGGGTTTAGGGTTTAGGGTTCGGGGTTTTCGGGGTTCGGGGTTTTCGGATTCGGGGGTTCGGGTTCGGGGTTTTCGGGTTTAGGGTTTCGGGTTCGGGGTTTAGGGTTTGGGGTTCAGGGTTTGGGGTTTGGGGTTTGGGGTCTGGGGTCTGGGGTGTAGGGTCTGGGGTTCGGGGTTCGGGGTTCGGGGTTCGGGGTTCGGGGTTCGGGGTTCTGGGGTTCGGGGTTTGGGGTTTGGGGTTTGGGGTTTGGGGTCTAGGGTTTAGGGTTTGGGGTTTAGGGTCTAGGGTATAGGGTTTGGGATCTAGGGTCTAGGGTGTAGGGTGTAGGGTGTAGGGGGACACTTTGGTCAAACTGCCACTGTTGAGGAAAAATAATGGCAGAGTGCCAGGCGGAGCAAACTAATTGTCGATATGCCACGGGACATACCTCGCTGGAAGTGGCTGCGGAATAAGCTGCTGATTTGGCGTCTCGTTATTGGCTGCATGGGCACTGCTGACACCACCTGAAACCCGCTAGAGCTCGGAGCGGTCTTGGTAAGTCGCTGTGTCAGATGGCGGACTCCACTGCGTCAGGCGAGCTACTGTGTACCATAGTACGCTGTGTCAGTGAGCGGAGTTGGAATAAAAGAGTTGAACACCTGTTAGTGGTAGTGGAGTGAGGTTCCCTTAGAAGCTGAGCCCGTAAATCTTAAATGAAGGAAGATATATACTATATAATATGGCTGGTTATGAACAGGTTCAACATGTCATGGATCCATCTTAAGCATTTTCTGACATCAAAGTCTACTTTGTTTAATTTAGTGGTAAAAGCAAATAACGTACATAGGACATTACTTTCTTTCGCCTTTAGACAAAATTTCCATTCATAACGGAATATGTGTTTGGACTTTGGATCATTGGATTATGTCAGACAAGATAAAGGGGAAAACATTTCCTTTTTATGGCCAGTAAGTGAGATTTTGGGAACATGCTAAAAGTATATTAATTGTTAATTTAAATTTATCGTGTCACACGGTTTAGCAATTAAAATATTTTAATAATTTCTGCTACAGACATTTTAAAATTAAAATTAAAGAAAAATGTTTTTTAATTATCTATAAAGATGAAAATATTTTATCAAATTAAATAATTTATGAATAATAATACAAAATTTGAAAAATTTTGTTCCCTAAAAGGATACATTTAATTTCTAATTTTCAATAAAAAAATTATTTATGATACATTTCTTGAAAAAGGTTAAGGACATAAAATAAAAGACATGTCTATGAGAAGCAAACATATAAAATAATAATTATTAAAATATATCTGATTTGATAAAATATGTTATTTTGTAACCCATTTTTTTAAATGATTATAAAATACTTTATTTTTATTTTTCATGTAGAAAATATTAAAAAACTGAAATGAAATTAAAATAATATGATATAATTTTAATTATTTTTAAAAGTAAACAACATAAAACTAGTTATAAGGTTTATTATACGTGTAGATAAA
>PYAF01001287.1:17986-63887 GCA_007407185.1 Glycine tomentella
TCTTCAAAACCATCACGAACAATCTCCCAACTATCATTAGCTCCCAACAGAGCTTTCATCTGGATACTCCAATTCTCATAATTAACCTTTGTAAGGCGGGGTAATGGCAGACTACTACTTGGACCACCCTCCATTCTCTCAAGCTCTGATACCAATTTGTTGGTATCAGTGGGTATCATACACAGGTCTCACAGGTCCCACAGGTCCCCTTTGTACACACTGGTGCACTCACAAGCACTCACACAATATACACGAATTTACTGGAGAAGAAAAACTCTTTCTATTGATAATAGTCTGCCAAAGCCACACAGACTCGGATTACAAATATGCTATTTATAAGCAATAATCTCTAAACTTAATCTTATCAAAAAATCTTATCAAATCTCTTAATCTCTTATCAAATCTCCTAAACAAATCTCTTATCAAATCTTTAAATATATCTAAACAATATCTTCCCCATATCTTTCCTAATATCTTATCTTTTCCATATTACTACTTTTAAAATTCAAACTACATAAAAACAATATTAAAGATTAAATCCTAACAGGGGTGAAGTCCCACCAGCAAAATCCAACTAAAGAAGTGTCATGGAAGGCCAACCTACATGCACAAGTATTGCCTTCCTGATAAATATGACTATAAATAAGGGACATTGACTTAGATAACTCAAGGGTATTCATCCATCTATTCCAAATTTGCCAAGGCACAATACTAACATTTTCAAAAGCTTGAATCACCAACATAGAGTCACATTCAAGCCAAAGATGCTTCCAACCACGGTGATGAGTAATCTCAATAGCTGTTACTATCATTTGAGAAAGCAATAAAATAATAAATTTTGTATTTAATTCTCTTGCAAAGTGTTATCATTCCCACTTTTTACATCAAATTTAAATGTTTGTGATCCCCTCAATATTTAGGGAGTTATTTCGATTTATTTATTTTTGTAGTTGGTTAAAGGTTTAATCATACAATTGGTCTCTTCATTATAATTAAAAGTTCTATCGGATCCCTTAATTATTAAAAAAGTTTTCTCAAGTCATCTAATTGTTTAAAAATACTTAAATTGAGTCCTTCAATTATTATAAAATTCAAATCACATCCTCTAATTAATTATTTAAAAATATTATGATCGTATCATTTTTTGTCAACTCTTTCAGTTTGATTGACGAAAATAAATATTTTTACATCAACTTTCAATGCACAATCGATGTAAAAATAAAATCCTTGTTAAGATTTGTCATCAATGTAAATAAATATTTTTACATTTGTTGTCAATACAATTGGTATAAAAATGTCTATTTATACAACTTATGTTGATTAAATTAAAGAAGTTGACAAAAATGATAGGATTTTAGTGTTTTTAAACAATTTGAGAACCTAATTAAACTTTTTAATAATTGAATAACTCAATTATCAGAGAAGAAAGGGTAGGAGATCTTGTGTGGTAGGGTGTATGACAACAAAATTGATTCTACTATTTAAATTCATGATTTATGGTGGACCACCTATTAAGTGATCCATCCTAGCCTTTGCCTTAGACGCAATCGTAAATCATCAGTATATTTGATCACGATGTGTTTATTAATCACCGTGTCAGCAAGGGTGCATAATAAAATCTTCTCTTTATGGTGTTTATTAATGCTTAAAATTTATGATTTACAGGGGTATTAGGCTTAACTCAAGTCGTTAGCCAAATTATGATTGTAAGGTACATTTTTCAGTACTAAAATATTCAAAGTTGCTAAATATTCAAAGTTGCTCAAAATATGCAGCATTGTTCAATCATGTTGCAAGCCAGGAGGAAAAAAGAACAAAAAGCAATCGCAAATTACTAATATAAAATTATAGTCGATTGTCAATAAACTGTAGTATAATGCTTGCAAGAAAAGAATACATACGTCAAAATCTCAAAGTTACAGTAGCAAAATTTGTTTGAAAACTTTGATGTACAAACAATCGGATATAAGCATATAAAATCTTTGAAAGTATATTACAGCAAGGTTATAGATGAGGATAGTTTAGACTTAAGTGGAAGCTCTAATTGACTTCGTAATATGATTTCCATGTAAAACTCTTTAAAAGAAAAAAAAAAAAGAAATCAGACTTAATTAAGTACTATATTATTATTCAACTTTTAAATCTAGTGACGTTAAAGATCGATTGATTTCCTTGCTTAATCATTTGGTTCATAGAAAAGAGATCACAACCGGGCATAGAGAAAACATCATATCTATCTAAATTCCAAACTTGAAAGTCGAAATGATGAAACAAAGACAAATCGAGGCTCACCCCTCCTTTCATTATTTTTTTAAATAATTCTTTTCAGAATTTTGATCGTATCTACTATTAAAATTTAATAAATCTTGCTCAAAATTATTTCATTGTTTTTTCTAAATATAAAAGGAAGAGAGAGAGATCGATCATATACTGTTTTATAGTTTTATCTCCTAATGGTGTCACTCCTTTATCTATTTGCTTATTGCGTAGCCTATGCTAATAGAACACCATCCAACGTAGAACGTACGTACTTCATATTTTTTACGACTTATGTCTATGATAATTAACCGTAATATAAAGTTATAAGTTCTCAAAAATTTATAAATACAAAAAATCAGCCCATTAGATAATTGCATACAGATTCATATAAATAGAATTCTAAATTTCAGGATATAGAATGAGCGAGTAAAACAAAAAGGATATAGAATGCGTGAAATTACTTTTATGTGAAAGTTTAGATGTTACTATATGTTGTTGCATTTTACACAAAAAAAAAAAAAAAGTTATGACAATAATCTATTGACTGACTAACCATTCCAGCTCGATCGTGTACATTTGATCAATAAATAATTGCCATGCAATAAACATCCAAACATTGTTATTTTAAGTAATAAGGAATATAAAACCAATTCTGTGGGCTTGGGATAGGGATCCCAAATTCTCTACTGGGGCCACACGCAGAGTAGGAGAATGGAGATTAAAAGCAACAATAATATTAGTCATATCTGATATATTTTTATATTTTTTTTATTTTGGGTTAATTTTTTTAATAAAATTATAAAATTCTGTGTTCACTTCTTGTTTAATAAAATTTTAAATTTACTTATAATTTTATAATTTTTAATAAATTTAAATCAAACAAACATGTCATTGATTCAAATGGAATTGAATTTAATATCCTTTAAGTAAGGATCCATATTAAGATTCAAATTGATCCAAAATAAAAAAAATTACTAAAAAAATAAAAAAAATTAAACCAAATCGATGTTTTTTGGATTTGTTTGGATGACTTTATGCTCAAACTGGTCTATAAGATTTGATTTGCGATTTGTAGCTTTAAAATCAATTCAAACCGAACTAAACCACATATTTAATTATATTACTTTAATTAATGTTATGCATTTTATAAAGTGTATACTACTTCCATTTTACAATATTGCATAATATTATGGATATGACATATAGTGTACTTTTTTTAGACAATTTTTTTAGGATATATTTGGTTTAAGACGAAAATTTAAAAGAATTTTATTATAAAATATTTAGCATATTAACTAGTTTTATAGATTGTTATTAGCCCAAGTTTTAATATAATTTGATATAAAAGATGAAAAGAAAGTAAAAAAATAATTAAATGAATATTTTAGTAAAAATCGAACAAACTAAATATTAAAAAATTGGTTTAATTTGGTTCAGATTTGAAATTAAATTAAAATCTAACCAAATATATAGAACCGCACATAATTTCAAGTTTGGTTCAAGTAATTTTTTAATAAAATAATTGAACCAAATCGAATATCCCTATCCTTAAGCAAGATTAAAGATTCAAGCTTGTGAATAAAAAAATGTGATTAAGATAATTTTTTTTTACTAAAAGTGGTTAGTTAGGTTTTATAACATAAATTAATCATCAATAAAATTGATAGATATGTCATACTAATGTCATGATGGAAAAAAATATTACTACTTGGTAGTATTTTTTATCTATAGAAATTAAAAATATTACAAAAAATTTACAACATCCATACACTACAGAATCAATAAATATAATACCAGTACTTGCTAGTATTCTTGAACGAGAATTAGAATTTTGCTATTTTTAATTAATTCTTATTAGTTGAGATCTTTGCCTTCAAATTTTATACTTCTCTCATATATACGTACGTATTTATTTATTTATTTATTCTGAGGATTTACTTATATATCCATTGGGTTAATGGACTGAAATGATTGATCAAAGACTATTACGTATAAATATAATTAAGGCTACCACCGTATAACCTAAATTGATCAAATGGGCTGTTATTTGTTTGTATTCTATTGATACTGCTCGTACCAACATCAATATATATATATATATATATATATATATATATATATATATATATATATATTCACTTTGCCTATTAAGAAAAAAATGCCATTATTTCTTTTGTAGACTAGCTTATTTGTTGTATATCAATAGCACTGTTTGGTCTTTTACGAACATATATGTCTAGTAAAGAAGTTGGTGATTTTAATATTGGATCAAACTTTCTCTAAATGTGTCTATAAAGGAGAAATACCTTTAGAAATATAATCATTATGCACGAAACAATACTCAACTAATAGGATGAGATGTGTACATAGTGTTAATGGAAAAGAGAAGAGAGAACAACTTGTGTGTACCTTTTTCTTTGAAAAGTAACCCTTATTTATAACAAACTTACCTCTAGGTCAGTTATGGATCTCTTTCGATATACTCGGTCAATATCTCTAACCGCTCAACATCCATATATTCTTGGTTGTTATTATATTAAAGTCCACGATCTTCTCTTTAGTTATATTCAACAATTCAATGGGTCTTAACATCAAGCCCATATATCAAATCCGTAACAGTTGCTCCCCAGCCCGGTTGTCGAGGCTTCTAGACAGTCGGGATGCATTAATCTAAGCTATTCTTCCCAGCAACTTGAACAATTAATGCTCCTCTGACCGACTGTTGATTATCATATACCGAGGTATTATTTCACCCCGGTCATCCTTATCCGGGCTCTATTTCAATCTCGGACCACTTCCTTACCGCTACCGGGATGCCAACATACATCATCCTTTGTGATTTAGATGGTCGATTCATCTCTATAATTCTGTCATATAGAATAGGGAGTGTCTCAATGAAATTACATCATCATGTATTGTCCTTATCAATAACATACAGTCTGCACATTTAATGCACCATCGCTTCATTACACGCCTTAATCATGACGTTTGAATTTTGTCTATTTTGCCCCCAACTATTGAATGGATTTGACTTTTTTGCCCCTATACGATGCTTCATGCCTACCAGTTATGCAACTGCACCATTTTGTGTCCGCGACGGTTACACTTTCTTCTTTATATCCCTTAAAAGTTATAATAAAGGTTGCATTTTATGTATTTCTCTCAAGCTTCCACTGCATTCTCTACATTTGCGTGTTCTATCCTCCATTGCTCATCACCTTTCACCACCAAATTCCTCAAGACCTTTCTCCCACCAGGTATCTTCGTTACCATAAATTTCCTTTTTCATTTACAATTCAATCATATATTATAATCTTGTTCTTTCTTCTTGCCATCGTTGTGGTCATACATCATCTTCGTCATTTTTGTGTTATTCCTTTTTACCCTTGGGTTTCTGTTTCGGTTCTTGAATAGTTTTCTTTATTCATCATTCTCGCAATTTCTTTTCATCCATTTGCGTGAAATCCCACTTCCTCTATTGAAAATGAAACTCACTCTCGAAGAGGAAGCACATTTGCGCAAAATAGTTCCCCGCAAAACTGGATATTGACACTTCGATTTTCCCCTTCAGAAGAAGAAAAGAAAAAAGATTTCTTGCATGCTCCTTCTGGTGGTTCTAGTACTACTAAGAAAACCAAAATTTCTAACCCCAAAACTCCTTTAGCGTCTCAACAAAACAAATTCATCTCTAAGTCTGGAAATCCTTCCGAAAGTCCTCCCCTTTCAACTTTAAACTCTGCACCACAAACTCCATTCTCATTACTAGAACAAAATAATTCCTTAGATTGCTCCTTTGAAAACCGGTTCGATCTGTGCATAGACTGTGTTATTGAAAGTTCCTATCTTTTAAAATCCAGGTTCGATTTGAAGGTTGATTCAATACTTGAATCATGCCGGCATAACCCAGTTCTCATCCTAAAAACTGCTCCCCATAGTGAGGCGCTTGTACACAAAATGCCTCCTTCAAATGCAAGCGGCCCTACAGACATCGTCCTTAACCCGGACGACACTTTAATCAACTCTTCTACTCATACGACCAATATTTTCCCTTCAGGTATGTTTTACCGATTCTTATCTCTTTTACATAGGTATTTATGGATCCATCATCATCAGAACTAGTTGCTGAATCTCAGTCTGCTGGGTCACATTCAAACTGTCCTTTCATTCTAGCTACCAAATTTCAATGGGTTCATGAGGTGTTAAATACCCTTTCTGATTTACAATAGGAAACTATTGCTGCACTCCCGGTCGGAAATCATGATGGTTTTTGCGTCCGTTCTCCTAATCCAGACGAACCTATATGTTCTATCCGGGAAGGGACTGAACGCAATATTTTCTTTTTCTACAAAGATGTAATTACCCGTTTAGGAATCTGTTTCCCCTTTCGGACTTCCAAAAGCAAATTTTGAATCACCTTCATGTAGCTCCCTCGCAACTCCATCCAAACAGTTGGGGTTTTATCAAGTCTTTTGAACTTTTTTGTCAACACTTAGAAATTCCTTGTATTGTTCGCCCCTTCTTTTATTATTTCACTGTACATACCGGTAGGACGGATAGAGAACCTCCTAACAGAAAGGGATGGGTTTCCATCTGGGGTCGTTCAAATTGTAAGCTTTTCACCCTTCAAAGCACTAGGTCGCCTTTTTCAAAATTCCTCGGTTTGACTTTCTTATTGTACTTCACGACTTCTAGTTGTTTTGCTAATAGATCCCGACAATGTGTAGTAACCTGGACTTCGTCTGTCAAATTCAGCTCAACGGCCAAGGCCTCATTGTTCTTCCCTTCACCCTCTTGGAATACTTGTTTCCTTCGCCAAGATAATTGGCCAATCTCTATTGGTATCATTGTTTCGCAACCATAAGTCATTCTGAACGGGGTTTCTTTAGTAGATGTTTGAATTGTAGTTATGTGTCCCCATAAAACATAATATAGTTGCTCCACCCAATTAGAGTCGGCTTCGTGCATCCGCTTTTTTAAACCTTCTACGATCACTTTATTTGCCGCTTCAGCCTGCCCGTTGGATTGCGGGTGTTCTACTGAAGCAAAATGATGCTTGATCTGTAGCCCGACCATCATTTCTTGAAACTGTTTATCAGTGAACTGCGTCCCATTATCTGTTACAATTTCACCCAGGATTCCAAACCTGGAAATGATGTTTCGTTAAAAGAATCTTTGTACTCGAGCCGATGTGATGGTGGCGAGGGCTTCCGCTTCAATCCACTTTGTGAAATAATCCACTGCCACTACCAACCGTTTCAATTGGCCTTCTACCTCCTTGAATGGTCCTAACAGATCCATCCCCCACTTAAAAAATGGTCATAGGGCCGAAATAGACTGCAACTCGGCAGGGGAAGACCACAACAACTTAGCGTGCATCTGGCAACTTTCACATTTTTTGACATGCCTTGCGGAATCGACTTCCATGGTTGGCCAATAATATCCGGCTCGAAGGGCCTTTCTTGCTAATGCCTTAACTACCATGTGTTGGTCGTTGATGCCTTCATGTATCTCGGTCAACACATACTCAACTCTATCCGGGTTTAAACAAACCAGCATTGGGGTGTGCAATCCTCTGCGATACAATTCATCCTCTATAATAGTGTACATGGTTGCATCGCGTACCAATTTCCTGGCCTCCACTGCGTCATCTGACAATATACCCCTTTCCAAATAGTCAATCATAGGCCTCCTCCAATCTTCAGCTACCGAGATTATCATGACACAAGTTGGTCTGGAAATTTCCTGTTGGATGACAGTCCTATGATTACCCGAACTCTTGGTACTTGCCAGTTTTGACAGAATGTCGACCCTTGAATTCTCTTCTCTGGGTATATGACTTACAATGGCTTCATCGAAATCAACAATAATTTCTATGACTTTGTTCAGATATTTAGCCAATAAAGGCCCCTTCACTTGATATCGCTCTTCAATCTGAGCTGTAACCAGTTGGGAATCGGTGAACACCTTTATTTTCCTTGCACCCTGCTCCTTCGCCTGACACAACCCGGCTATCAATGCTTCATACTCAGCCTGGTTATTTGACGTTAGGAAATATAATTGAAGAGATTGTTCGATAGCCACCCCTTCTGGGTTTTCAATTATCATCCTAGCGCCACTTCATTTCATGTTAGACGATCCATCGACATATAATTTCCACACATTTTCTGAATTGTCACTAGCCGGGGTTAATTCCATGACGAAATCCGCCAAAACTTTAGATTTAATCGCATGTCGGGCTTCATATTTCAAATCAAATTTGGACAATTGTATCGCCCAATTTATCATCCTTCCAGCCAAATCCGGCTTGTGTATTACTTGCAGAATTGGCTGATTAGTTCTGACAACGATCGTATGGCTTTGGAAATAGGGGCGAAGCTTCTTCGCGGCTACCAACAGGGCAAAGGCCACCTTCTCAAACCTCTGGTACCATAACTCGGAGGGCTCGACTTACGAAATAAACAGGTTTTTGCGTTTTGGGGGCTTCCCTTACCAATACCGCACTAACCGCTTCATCTCCCACCGATAAGTATAATATTAATATGTCCCCGGGTTCCGATTTTGATAACTCAGGTGGGGAGGCCAAACATCTCTTTATCTCCGTGAATGCCGCCTCGCAAGCCTGGTTCAATCCTACATTGACCTCCTTTTTTAGTAACTTGAAGAAAGGAAGTTTCTTCTCTGTTGATTTCAGGAGGAAAGGCGTTAAAGCAACCAATCTTCTCGTCAATTGCTGAATCTCTTTCTTGTTTTTTGGAGACTGCATGTCCAGCACAGCTTTGCATTTATCCGGGTTAGCTTCTATTCCTCTATGGGTTAACATGAACCCAAGGAACTTTCCAGCCGAGACACTGAAAGCGCATTTGAGCTGATTTAGGCGAATATTATATTCCCTTAACCTGCTAGATGTTTCCTCCAAGTCCTCTATATGATCATTCATGGTGGTTTTTTCACAATCATATTATCGATGTAAACCTCGATGTTCCAACCAAGTTGGTGCTCAAAGACCCTGTTCATCATTCTTTGGTATGTGGCCCCCGCATTTTTCAACCCGAAAGGCATAACATTGTCACAGTAGTTTGCCTTATCTCCTATAAAAGCTATTTTTTCATGATCTTCCGAATACATGGCTATCTGATTATACCCTGAGTAAGCGTCCATGAATGAAAGTAACTGGAAACCAGACGAGTTATCCACGAGCTGATCAATATTTGGCATTGGATAAGCGTCTTTAGGGCACATCTTATTTAAGTCGGTATAATCTGTACAGACCCTCCATTTACCGTTAGGTTTCTGAACCATTACTACATTGGATAGCCACGTAGTGCACTGGATCTCTCATGTGAACCCGGCTTCCAACAACTTTTTAATGTGCGTGGCCAAAGCTTGTGTTCTTTCGGGGCTAAGTTTTTGTTTCTTTTGTTGGATCGGCTTTGATCCGAGGTACATAGATAATTTATGGCAACAAAATTTTGGATCTACCCCAGTATTTCTGATGCTTTCCAGGCGAACACGTCTTGGTTTCTCTTAAGGCATTCCATGAGTTTGACCTTGATGTCTGATTCAACCATTTTCCCGATCTTGGTGATCTGCCAGGATTGGTTTCCTATCTGCAATCCTTCCACCTCTCCGACCGGTTCTGGTCTCCATTCCTCAGAATCTTCCCTCATGTCAAGTTCTACCATATTTATTGGTTTCCCTGGTCGACGTTCCGTCATTTCTCGACCACGTGATCCCTTTGACGTATCTGGGGTGGTGAAGATGGACCACCCTCACTTTCCTTGACCGTATTATAATAGCATTGCCGGGATCCTTTTTGGTCTCCGCAGATTGTCACCACTATGCCCTTGTTTCCTACAATTTTTATCTTTTGATGTTTGGTGGACATCAACATATCCCATTTGTGGATAGTTGGTCTTCCCAAAATAACATTGTACGGTGAGGGAAAGTCAGCCACAACAAACATAACTCTTTCCGACTTGAATGCGTCTTTAGTTCCTAATGTCATCCGAAGATCAATGAAACCTTTGGGATTGGTATTTTCTCCATTGAAGCCTATCAGCATTGTCTTACATGGCTTCAAATCCTCCTCGTCCAAATTCATCTTTTTGAATGCGCTCCAGAGGATAATATCCGCAGAGCTCCCATTATCTACGAACATCCTTTTAACTCAACAATTGACCAGTGTTCCAGTAATTACTAGGCCATCTTCATGATCTGGCACCACACCTTTCAGATCCTCCTCTATGAACTATAAAATAAGAGGCTCTGGTTTGTCGATTTTCCCTTTAAACTTGGGCTGCTTTCTCACCGAAAGAACCTCTTTCAAATACTTCCGTCTTTGGTTAGCAGTATCCCCTCCTTCTCCCAGAACTCCAGAGATGACATTACACTCAAACTTTGGCTCTAGGAATTCATCGTCATCAGTCTGCTTTTTCATCTTATCTTCTTTTTCTTTCCCGGGTTGAACTTCACCTTTGTGCTTGTTCTTCGACCCTGGGTTCGTAACCTTCCCTCTCTGACGAATTTCTCAATCGTGTCTCAGAAATCCCAACACTAGTCCGTTGTATGTCCTGGCCGTTGTGGAACTTGCAAAATCGGGATTGATCTACCCCGACCTTGTTATATACTGGACGGGGTCGCTCCACCTTCTTCATATCAGTCAAAGCTACCTTCCTCCAAACTTGTGACCGGGATACATTTAACGGCGTATACTTTTTGTATTTTGTTTCATATTTTGCCGGCCTAAACTTCACATCCGGGTCTCTACCTTGATTAGGAATTCCCTAATGTTGCCTACCTCTTGACAGTGGACTCCTCCTCCTGGGACTATTTTCCTTTTCTCTTCTCGCTTTCTTAGCAATCTCCATTTGTTCCAACTCCAAATACTTCTTTGATCGGACTCGAAATTCCAGTAATGACTTCACCCGGTCTTTATATATTGATTTTGCCAGTTGGGATGATCCACTCAACCTGGGGGAAATGAGGTGTACATGCACTTTTTCCTCCAATCCCTGTACTTGCAGCGCTGCTTCCTTAAAACAATCCAGATAAATCTGTAATGTTTCGCCAGGTTGTTGTCGTCATATTTTGCCCAGTGCAAAACTCAGATTTCGGTTGTTTTTTGCTGGTTGCAAAGTTCAACAAAAACCTCTGGCCGAAATCCTCAAAGTTACGGATTGATCACGGTGGCAGCATATGAAACCACGTCTGGGCTAGTCCGGATAAGGTAGTGACGAAAATATGGGATATGATTGGTTCATCAATTCCTGGTACACACATTTGTCTATCGAATTCATCGATGTGTACTTGTGGGTCCTGGCTTCCGTCGTATTTTGATAAAAAAAAAAAAGAGCTATCAAAATCCTCCAAGTATTGGGCATTAACAATTTCATTAGAAAAAGGACTGTTATTGCATTGTCCTCTACTGTATTTCCTCCGACACATTCCCCCTTCCATCCTTATCCGAGGTGCAACTTCAATGGCGGGATTTTGGACTATCATCTGGGCTTGACTAGTATGTTTCATCCTAGTGTTGACAAGTTGGATTAGAGTTGTTGTCGGTTGTGCATGCATTATGTTCTCACTGTCCAGATGCATCGGGTTATCATTTCAAACATTTACTCAAGATGAGCCCCCGATCTCCAATCGGCTCACTGGTCCTTCCGAATTAACAGGACGATTTGTTGGAACAACCGAGGCCTAGCTGGCCTGGTGGTTTGTCCCATTCCTGGCTGCATGGCTATCCTGATGTCTGTGATCCTCGTTATAGATCGGGTTCTCCATGTTTTTGAGACGTTGTTCCATGCGTTGTATGCGATGTTCTTCTTCGTGCTTCCACTCCGCATTACGTTCCTCTATCTGGAGCGTGATATGTTTGATGTCCTCCTGCCTTTGGAGGGCATATCTTCTCTCCATATTCTCCATTCGAGCCCAAATGAAATTTAGAGCGCTATTCAAGAGATGTTCAACAGGCTTCGGCTTAAGGGTCGCTATGACCGTTGTTTGATGAACCGGGTTCAGCGGTTGAGCGTCAGGAATTGCCCGTCCTACTGGAGCAGGGGACGAAGCTGAGTATGATACTGCATCGCTCACATGAACAACATTACGGTGGACCACGTTCTGGTTGCCATGGGGTAATTCACCTCTTCCACCCTCATCAAAACGTGAGTGTGGAGTCTGGTTACTTCTGGTGTTTACCATCGTGAATCATAGGATTAGAACTTTACAGTTCCCCACAGGCGGTGCCAATTTTCAGTCTTTTACGAACAGATATGTCCAGCAAGGAAGCTAGTGATTTTAATATTGGATTAAGCTCTCTCTAAAGGTATCTATGAAGGAGAAATACCTCCAGAAATATAATCACTATGCATGAAGCAATACTCAACCAGTGGGATGAGATGTGTGCAAAGTGTTAATGGAAAAGAGAAAAGAGAACAAGTGGTGTGTACCTTTTTCTTCTTAAAGTAACCCTTATTTATAACAAACTGACCTCTAGGTCAGTTATGGATCTCTTCCGATATACTAGGTCAATATCTCTAACCGACCAACATCCATATCTTCTTGGATGTTATTATATTAAGATCTACGATCTTTTTTTCAATTATATTCAACAGTTCAATGGGCCTTAACATCAAGCCTATATATCAAATCCGTAACAATCATGTTCTTAGATTCTTCACAGGAAGATAAAAATTTAAAAATGACTTATTACTTGAGTGGCGTTTTCACAAGTGTTTTTATATATAATTGTTTGATCTCTTTTTTTCTTCAAAAAATAAATAAATACATAAGCATATATATATATATATAGATATATACATATTATCACAATTTTAATCATTAATATTCATAACCTTACACTTTTTAAATGCACTTCCTCAATCTAGACAATACATTATTGAAACTCCCTAACCATGGTCGACTTCTATATGACAATGATGAGAATTCTCAACAGCCTTGCAGAAGGAACCCTTCATCAAGGGACAATTAAGCATCAAATTTTTTTAATAAAAAAAGTTGTTGGACAAGCTTCGACTTTAATGAGTTACGAAAATTTGAGTTCATAGGTATCCCAATTTGGACAGGCTGTCTGCTACTGCATAGTAACGTGCTGAATCTGCTGATATGTTTAATTACCACAAACGATTCTTATTCATGGCAGAAGAACCATTTATTGTATCATGTACATATAATCTACTATGTTGCAATTTCAAATATCTAGCTACTTGCAAGTTGTGAATCAAGTGCATGTATTGTGGTAGCTAGATTAATTGTTAGGCTTATAGGTTACTAACATAGAAGCTACTAGTAAAAACACAAGCACGTGGACCTTGTGTTATAAATGGATACACATGCACAATCACCAATAAAAGCCGCTATAGTATTAGTATGACAATAGCGACAATAAGAACAATAATGAATTTTATCCAAAGTATAACTATGTGGAGCATGATCAAGTAATAGAGAGCCAAAACTGGAAGAAAGACGAATAGGGAATCCCTACATACAAACAATTTCCATATAGGGAACAGGTCACAGGATAAGTCAAGAGGGGAAGCAAATATTTGCATATTCGTAAAGTAGCTAAAAATCAAATATATAAGCCAAAGAAGTTCCGTTAAAAAAATAGTACGTGGTTGCATTCACACTGCTATTATTGTATTCCTGTACGTAAATATATTGTTATAGACATACAGAAATGTCTACAATTGCCAGGTGTGGGTAAGAATAGAGGTTCTCCACATCTATATGCTATTAGAAAACGAAAGTTAAATAGATACATAGTGTAATTTATTATTTTACTAGTAGACGATTTGTATTAACTATTAAGTGTACATATTGGACAGGAAATTAGAGCCGTAGAACAGAAAAGAACAAAAAAAGATCACCAACCAATTTTGAATTTATGAGCTAAGGAAAAGTTTGGAAGCATTTGGGAAGTGGGACCCAACTCTGAAATCTTCTTCAAGGTGGGAAATAGAGAGATGCAGGGTTGGGTTTTTTTGTTGAACTTTTTAACATGCTAAGAACCTGAGGTTTTATGATGTTAACTCTCCCATTCTTTTTGGTTTCAAGACAGAATACAGATCTGAGGGTCAAATTTTGCCAAAAAATCCTATTAAATATTTAATATGGTTTTGGTTGTAGAAATTTCGGTGAAAAAGACATAAATGGCCCCCTCTATTTGCGGAGGGAAGATCTAGAGAGAGAGATGTGTAATGTGAAAAGCAGATTCCATTTTGGTCTTAGGGTATTATAGGTGCAAATGATATATATTATAATACGTGTACAATAATGCATATAATAAGCAATTTGCAAGAAGCTTTTCTGTGTGCCCTTATAAATATGCTCCAACACAGTACTCTATTTTCTCAAGGTAGTTTTTCCTAAACAATTAGCAGCCATCTCACAACAGAGAAAAAGAGAGAGGGAGAGAGAGGGAGAGAGAGAGAGAGAAATGGAGCTTCATGACCATGATTTCTTGGAGGAATTAATGTCTCTAAGAAGAGAAACATGGGATACAAATCCATGTTCACAAGAAAACCAGCTTTTCTCTAATGGCTGGAGTTTTGATTGTTTTGATCAAAACTATCATCAAGCTTTTCCTCCAAACTCTATCTCTTGCCAACAAGTTCCTCAAAGTTACAACCACGACTGCACCTACAATGAAATCTATAGTTCCTTACTTCAAGAATTCTCTGCACCACAAGTTATATATTCATCTTCCTATAACACCCTTGATAGTACTTCACATAATACCCCTCCTTTTCTTGCTCAAGAAGATTATCCATTGTCCATGATGGAAGAAGAAGATCCAGGTTTTCTCGGGGAAGAGCTTCAATGCTTGGACCTTCAAACCACATGCAAAATGGGGCCAAGCCATTCCCCTGAAATGCCTATTTTCAACACCACTTCATCATGTGTGGAGAGAAAGAATAGAGCAAAGAAGCTTCAGGGGCAGCCTTCAAAGAACCTAATGGCAGAGAGGAGAAGAAGAAAGAGATTAAATGACAGGCTCTCTATGCTAAGATCAATTGTGCCTAAGATAAGTAAGGTATGAAGTTAGAATGAGTCATTATGAGAAGTACTAGAATGTAAAACCACATAGAACTACTATGGTTAGTGTCATATATGCAGCATAAGTGCTAATTTGCTTGTTGAAAATTAATGCTTCTCACAGATGGACAGAACAGCTATACTTGGAGACACTATCGATTATATGAAGGAGCTCTTGGAAAAGATTAATAATTTGAAGCAAGAAATAGAAGTTGATTCCAACATGGCTAGCATTTTCAAGAATGTAAAGCCAAATGAAATCATAGTAAGGAATTCTCCAAAGGTATGTGTACTTTTTAAGTTTGTAGAATTTGAATTTCGGCTTAACTCAACCTTAAATAATTTATGAGGTGAGAGTTGCCAGCTAGTTATATACACTATTTTGACCATATCATTGATTAATGTGAAATCTCCAACACAGCTAGAATTGTCTTCCAAGATTCTTTTGAAGTTAAAATAAATCATCATTATATTTAAAGATCCCAATTGTGATTTTGTGCAGTTTGATGTGGAGAGGAGAAATGTCACTACAAGGGTGGAGATCTGCTGTGCAGGGAAGCCAGGCTTGTTGCTGTCTACGGTAAACACCTTGGAAACGTTAGGCCTCGAGATCCAACAATGTGTTATTAGCTGTTTCAATGATTTCACAGTGCAAGCTTCTTGCTCAGAGGTATATTAGTAGTGTTGAAATGAATAGAGAATATATGTTCTAGTCTAAATACTAGATAAGATCATGAGGACTAATCTGAGTATTCTTTTGTCGAAAGTTAAAGACTAATCTCATAAGTTACTAAGATAAGAGGTTGATTTTAAACAAAATATAATGATCAAACCCTTTAATTGATCATATACTTAAAAAACATGATTATTTGTCAATTCTATTACACCATATTAGTAAAACATGAGAAGAAAAGTATATTTCAGTTTCACTAAAAGGTAGAATTGAAGAGATTAAGAGAACATATCAGAAAATTTTTAATTTTGTCTACTCAGCAAACCCCACCATAGTATGATGGTTTTTTGGCACTGTCTAAAAATTCCCTACTTTTCAAATTTTGGGTTCAACCCATATGGTCATTTTTGTTGAGCAATTGAGTAATCAACTTTATTATTCAATATGTTATTTAATAGGAATTGCAGCAGAAGACAATTCTTAGTTCCGAAGATATAAAGCAAGCACTATTTAGAAGCTCAGGATATGGTGGACGATGTTTGTGAAAATAGAAGAGAGGTGCAAAACAACACAGCAAGTGCACCATAGCTAGAGGAGAGTTTTTGAGTTTCTGATCATAGTGATATCCATTGATTTATAAGCCAATCTAGCCGAATTTCTTTTTTCTCCATGTATGACATTAATTGATTTCTCCAACATCATGCCTATTGTAACATGTTCAAATGGAATCGTCAAAAAAAAAAAAAAAATCAAATGGAAATGCCTATTAATCTTGGTGATTGGCTTTGTTCCCTAACATTAATTTTTTTTTGGATAAATGTCCCCCTAAAATATTCTCAACACAAAAGCCATGCAATTAGATTGAATTGCCAGGATGTGATGAACTCGTGCTTGATTATGATTATTAGGCGCATTTCATCTGATCTAATTACAAAGTAGGGAACATTTACAAAGCTTACTTGCTGAGGGGCTGCATCGTTTATGGCATAAACCACACATTCACAATGAGTTATATAATAATAAGCGTATTAAGTGACAGATTAAAGTGCGTGAGTAGCAAATATTAACCTATAATTTAAAAAAATAGTAAAGTTAAAATAAATTAAATTAATCTTAATAGTGCATTTATACAGTGAAGATATACATATATGGAGGGTCAGGCCAAATTGCAACTGCAACATAAGAAAGTAAAGTTCCAGAGTTTTGTCTCTATTCCTTTCTCATATGCCTTTTCAGTTTCTCTTTTTGTACAACTTCTATTTATAAAGAGTGCATATATTTTAAGCATAAAAAAGTACTACAGACTTTTTTCTTTCTATAGAATGATATAACGACAGTAATTTTGCACTGAGCCGATACAGTTACGTATCTAAAGGTTTAAAATTTTAAACATGCACTCTTTTTAAGTGTTTATTTATCATTGAATTTAATTTACACTTATCATCAGTATACATTTTTTTATAGATATATTTAATGAAAAGATTACTTTATTATCACTACATCCTATATGATAGGGTACTGATAGGATCAATTTTTATTAAATGCTAATGTAAAATAAATTTGCATCAAAAATATAAAACCTGTATAATTATATATTCATTATTAATTTTACATAATATCGATCTAATGAAGATCATTATTATTTTAATATAACGATATTAATTTGAAGGGATAAAATCTGTACAGTTAAAATTTAATCGACAGAAGATCACAAAAGTCTTGAATGTGTAACTCTTTATTTTAATTCCAAAAACGTATTGCATGACAAATTTTTTAGTATGTGTTCGATCAATTTATTTATAAAAAAGTATTATTAAAAATAATTATTTTTTTTAGAATTATTCTCTTCAAATGAAGCCCTATACTAATTAAGTAGTGCAAAATCTAAATCATTAATATATTGTAAAAAAAATACTAATTTTTTTATAAAAAAAAATTGGACCAAACACCAAAGTAGAACTCATTAATTATTGCAATTGCACAATCAAAATAATTATCTCACAGAATGTGAAAAACCTACAAAGTTTATTCATTTTGTGTTATTTTCCTTATGATAAGAAAATGATATTGAAAAGAAGGAAAGGAAATGAAGTTTTAGTTTTAGGTCTTTATATAAGAAAAGTTTATTGGAAATTAAGGCACATAAAAATAACCGTGGTTCTCCTTAGTCATAAGAAATAAAGAAAATACAATCATCAACTACTGATCATGAAATTAAATATGCATAAAAAAAATTCCTCTGAAAATAAATAAACAAAATGAATAAGCTTATACGAAGCACAAAAAGGTTATAGGCTTAGAAAACACATGTATAGAAAAAGTAATGAAAATCATTTTTTAATTTTATTTTAATATTTTATATTTTTTATTGTCAATTCATATAAATCAATGTTACATTATACCTCTATTCTTGCATTCTATATATATATATATATATATATATATATATATATATATATTTTATATATATATATATATAAACACCCTCTATTATGACATTGATGTTAATTATTAGAGAGGATTTGGAATAGGGAGTCTAATTAAACAATTAGAACAACATCGATCAAAATCACACGCAAATTAAAGTATGAGACTTAAAAGTATAATTAAGCAAAAATTACATCCTAAATTGTGGGGGAATTCTGACTTGAGATTTTGAAGGGGCAAAAAACAGTAGAACAAACCGGAATCCCAGGAAAATAATACGCGCGTTTGGTGATTCTTTAAAGAGGAACGATAATGAAAAACATTAAACCAATCACATTGCTATTTATCACAAAACATGGTGATGGCTTTGAATAGATAGACAAAATAAAAACTAGCCACGGAATTTATGCAGTTGTCTTTCCTAATATCCAGCAGTTCGCATCTCTAAAATCCATGTCATTTAATAATCGAGTTTTTAGAAATGAGCTAAATAATTTTTCAAAAAATAATGAACTTAATAACATTAATTATTATTAAAGGATAGATGCTGATAATTTAGAGTTGTCATTTAATTTCTATTTTAGTTATTAAAACTTGGATCGGGTTAGCACTCAAAAACCTCCGTAGTGATCATCTATAACATTCACTGAGTTCATAAATGACACTGTTAGGAGTTTAAGTTTAATATTTTTTTTCAATTTTGTTTTCAACTTCAATTCATCGACCGATCTTGCTTCAGAAATATGGATTTTTTTATCGTTAGAAATATGGATTTTAAGTAATATATAATGATGAGTATTAAATGCAATAAATTACCACTCCATGAAGTCATCAACATACCATCATTATTAAGGTATTATTTTGAACCGACAAAAGAACATCAATTCTTAAATTTCTTCTCTATCTGTCAATATATATAAAGTATTTTTTTAGGATAATCTTACAAAATAAGTTTGTAATTAAAATAAGGATTATCTTCTATTTATATATACTATTTTGGTTTCATCACTGGTCAATGTGAGATATCATGTTGTTGATTAAACATTTTAAATGTGAAGTTTACATAATTAGACATTTACAAGTGATTTAATAATGCTCTCATATAGTGGATGATCTGATAACAACTTGATAGCATGTACCTTGATAAGTCTAGCAACAATCACTAGGATAGACTTAAAAACTATCTTACAATTTAGTTTAATTGGACCTGATTATCACAAAAAACTAGTTTTTAAGTTGAGGTTACTCCCTATTATATACATTATTTTGACATCATCATTATTCAACTAGAAATTTCTCATTGTTATAGTACAAGTGTAGTGTCAAGTTCACTTTTATGATTGTTCATGATTCATTTTCAATTCACAAATATTTAATGGTGACTCTTAGAACTTAATTGTGATTGTCCTAGCTCACCTAGTCATTACTGCCAACATGTTTTAGTATCTTGTACTGTCGTAACGCCTACAAGACCTGTTTTCTAGCCTCCATGCATGGACTCACCTACCAGGAATATTTTCGATACAAAGGATCTCAATATCCATGAATCCACCGCCAATTCCATTTTACTAGTTTGAGTCAATCACAAGTTGAACCATAGGTTCTAATACCAATTGTTTTGCAAGCTGAAGGAGTAAACACTGGAAAGATTTTCACCAATGGGATCCCCATGTCTATAAATCCATCATCGACATCTTATTTGTCTTAGTAAGTTGTTGTGCATCTAAATGAGTAAACTCTAGAGAGATTTATATCAATGTGTCATGAGCAACTATATAAATAAATGCAATATCGCACTTTAATCTAAAATCTTAAGGTTTGAATTTATGCGTGTTCTCCTCACTTATATAATGTTCCTATCCAATATGAAATTTCACCTCACACTTGTGGTCCAACACCAATAGTAATCATGTATTTTGTAATTCTAACTATGCATATATGATTTTATGATCTAAATTTATTCATCATCAAACACAACTCTCACTTGCATCCTCTATATATGATCTAGATCGAGTCACTTACATTCTCTCATAAATTTGGGTCATACAATTTTATATAGATATTTAAGATTAAAAGTTATAGATTATGTAATTACTTAAAAAGAAAGCAAAAAACATGTATAGTTTTCTTTTAATATAGACCTATCAAACATAATCTAGATTTCTATATTTATAAAATTTATATTTCTGAAAACTTTTCATTGAATACGTTCCTCATTTCCATTTAATATTGTCCATTCCAACCTAGCACAGTTCTCTGCCAGGGTCATCAGAATTAGAATTAGTTTGTGCTTCAATTCCGTTTACCATTAGGCATTTCTTTACAATTAATTAAAAACTGTTGCTGGTATTGGTAACAACCGTGCATGGCAGAAGCGGTTCTAATTAAAATGGACTACTAGAGGAAGGTCTTTCCAAAGTAATCCCTATCAAGGGACTAATTAATGACGTTATCATACGTCTGATTTTACTATAAATCAGAAGCCAACATATATTCATATGTGGATCGATCCAAAATGGAATTAACAAGTCCAAGATACCCAGATACAAACACCAAACTTATTATAGTACTACATGCTCCATATAGTACTAACTCTAAATCTGTCTTTAGCGGTGAAAGGTACGTACATTCATATTATTTCCACTCCATCCATTCATATTTATTCCATTTCACGTTCTGCAATAAATTAAAAAAATTAACATGAATAATCCAATCACGAAGCTGCCAGATCAAGGAATAAATTAAAAAGAATACTTGGAATCACTTGGTGTATAACATGATTACCCTTGTACTCTGCTGATAAAATCAGTGTCTTATCCAATCATTCGTTTGTTGGATATATATTTTCTCCAAAATGGCTCTTATTGGAACTCCCGTTAGCTATACTATATTTGGTGAGAAACTCATGAGAATCTTTCGGACATGACCAATGAAGTCGCCTCGATCAATACTTTGTAGAAATCTCAAGATTCATGTCACATAGTGCCACCAAGACTCCATGAGGGTAAGAAACTAAGATATTTCAACTATAATCCATGAATTACAGTTTGATTCAACTTGAATTGTAAAGGGGAAAATATCACCTGAACAAAAACAAACGTAAAATAGTTGGATGAAGAATCTTTAGCAATAATGGAGACTAGTTGAGGAGGTAGTGATGATGATTCAATGATTGATTAAAAACTTATTTTAAAACAAATTCTATTCTATCAAGGATATTCTAAGGATACTGATTAAAAAATTAAAAAAAATATTATTATTAAGATCATAAAAGAACATAAAAAAATTACAAACAACATATTTTTGCGTATTTTAAAAAGTATTTTTTTTCTCTTTTCTTTCTTAATCAATGTCCCAAAAGAACACTAATTAGTATTTGACTTGTATTACATTTTGTATCTAGTTTAATTTGTATAATCAAAAAAAAAAAAAAACAGTATAACACGTTAAGTTGTATCTTTATGATTTATTGATCATGAGTTTAAATTTGGAAATAATCTATTTACATATGGAAGAGTAAATCTATATATAATATTTTTCTAATTATTTGCGTATAGAGTGGAGCCTATGGTCAATATGGGTAGATAGTTTTCTTTTTTTTATATAGCACGTTAAGCTGAATGTCCCTATGCAGAAATGAAGACCTGCTCACTAGCCTGAGCAAAGTATATTCTATATGTGCAATAAAAGACAGCAGCTAGCACGTTTCTCTGTAAGCATTATGCGTAATTCTCCTCTTAAGCAACTTTGAGACTCAGATAGATTCTATCTTTGTGGGGGGTGGGGGGTGGGGGGTGCAACCATTTTAGGTTTGATATGTGTAATTGTCGGGGAAATGGGTAGAGAAATGATGAACTTTTACACTTCAGAAGGAGTATATGATCTTGTTCATGATTGACTTTCACCGGTCATTTCATTTCTACGTTATAAGGGATTTCTTTTTTATATATAGTTTAACTAACCCTAATTTTATTTATATCTTTATTTTTTTTTCTTTTCTTTCCTATCACATGTTTTTTTTTTCTTTTCTCTCTTTATTTCTCAACTCTCAGAAAGTGTATAAGCTCTCTAACTATTATCTTTATCCTAATTTAAAATAACTTGTATATATAGAAGTTCTAATTTAACAATTCTAGAAGTCTCTCGTGAAATTTTTTCAAGAAATTAGATCAGCGTAAAAGAAAACATTACAATATATTCTTATATAATAAAATGATAGAGAATAGACAATAAATAATCATGTATCTTAAGCATATAGCAAAAAGTTTCATATCCAAGTCCATATATATAAAAGAGCATATAGGTTTAGATATGTAAATCCTTTAAATGAATCTGTGTCTTAGACTCTTGACTAAGAGATATTTTGGGTAAAAAAAAATATTTTTATGTTGTAAATTAGAATACATAACTTAAAAATGAGACCGACTCTTCTCACTTTCTTAATTAATCCATATCAATATTCTATCCTTTTTTAGTATTATTTAGATGTGTATTTCATATCGACATACACTATTCCCGCAATTAATTAAAAAAAATTATTTCAACTATATATCAAATTATTCTCCTTTAATCTTTACTTATATATTTTAATTGTCTATCTTTGTCAATCTACTCTTATTTATCTCTATCTCTAAATTTAATTTCAATATTTTTTTAAAAAATATTTATCAATAGTTAAAAAGAATACTATATAACAATAATAATTGTTCACTGTAAATCCAAAATATATTTATATATTTAATTGTAACATAAATTATATTAAAATATTTATTTATTATAAATTTTAAATTTAATTTATTTATTTAAAGATATTTATTTGTTATGGATTTTAATTATAATATAATTTTTATATTTAAAATTATTTATTTATTATAATGTTAAACTATTAAAAAATTGTAGGGTGTATAGAGTAAAATAATAATTAACCTAATTTGAGATGGCAACATATTTTATAATAAGCATCTTTCTAAATGTGGCAATTGGGGTCACGGCATGACCTCAAAAAATATGTTAAAAATCAAAAGAGTTGCCACCCAAGTTTAAGGAAAACTATGAAAAACCTTTAAAAGAAAATGGTCTTTGAATTTAGACTAGGGGTTCAGAGTCGATTACGCGTAGGAAAGGGTTAGTATCCTACTACATTCTTTCTTAGACAATTACCTCTAATTAAAGTACAAATTTGAATAACTTTAAAATTATTTATTTTACCTCTCATAAAGAAAATAATTTTTTCTATATTATTTATTGTTACTCGTATTTTTAAACGTGAGAACTTTTATCATTACAAAGAAAATTATTATTATGCAAAAGAAGATTAACATTGTATTTTTTTTTCTTTTTAATTTTTTTTTTGCCTGACAGAAGTAATTTCTTACTCCTACATATCTCTAGGTGCAATGAAGAATAAAAGTTATGTATTTTTTTCTTAAGAAAATATTTATGTGTTGATATTTTTAATCATTTTTACATTTTCTAATTTTGTTTTATTTTAAAAGTGAGGTGATAATCAAATCAGAAGTGTTTCTAATGTTATTACCATTAACTTTTAAATAGCCTAAAAAAACTTCTTATTATATTTTAATTTTTAACTTTTTTCAATTATAAGTTTAAAAGATTTTCGTGATAATCAAATCAAAAAGACATTCGAGATGATAATCGAAAGTACATTTGAGGTGATCATTGTTAACTTTTTATTTATAGTTTTAGTAATAATTAAATTAAAAATACATCCAAAGTGGTTATCACTAAAAAAAATTCTTATATAATTAATTAATTGGAAAAGGAATGTCTTTTATAATTTCAATTTTGTTTGTGCTATTATTTTTCCTTTAAAAAACTTGGTTTTTATTCACTTTTAAATATTTTGCTTCACTACATTTTATTGTGATCAGATGACTATTATTGTTTTGATTTGCTAAGGAATATAAACTAAATATACAAACCGTTTTTAACACTTGAGAAAAGAAAAAATAGGAAGAAAAGAGATCTTATAATGATTCAGATTTTTTTATTATTTATTTTATTCTTTTAAAACTTTCCCGTTATTAACAAAAACGGAGTTAATTACGTTAAAAACAAAATAGGCGAGGGTTCCCTGTGTTGTGTGAGTGGCGACGGAGAGGATGAGAGAAAGGATTCCCTGCGCACACCACACGGTGGCGCCGCCGCACACCACCGATGGCCAAACGATGGGTTTCTTTGACACAGTGGTTTCGGGTGTTGGTGGCAACGGGTTCTGGTTTGAGGTTTTGACGGTGGTGAGTGGCGGAGTCGTGACGCGCGCACGCCAAGGGGAACAAGAAAAGGGAAAGAAAGAATGCGCCGTCGCCACCGGGGGCCGTTTCCGGCGGTGGCACACGGTTAAACGCAGCGACGAAGGTTTCACATGCTAATGGTTAGAATTGAATGATGATACAGAGGTTATTAGGATGTTTTACCTGTCTGTGTTGAAGCTGAATTCTAGTAGACACCCCCTCCCTCGTACTGATCTGGTGCAATTCTTTTATTTCTCTCGTAAACTCTCAATCTATTAATTTTAATCTAATTTTTCCTCTTTCCTTCTCTTTTTTTTTTTTGACCCATTCTATGATTGAGTTTGCTCAATTTATAGACACACTGGTTGATTTTTTTAAATTATTTTGTTGAATTGCTTTGTTGACAATGGTGCCTTAGGCGCTGGGGAAACTTGAAAATGATGACACTGGTGCAGAGGAAGTTTGACAATGGAATGGAAGGGTGGTGAAGAGGAGATGAGCGGAAAATTGTGGTGATGGCGCAGAACGAGTTTGAAAATGGAGGAAGGCATGGGTGGTGTAAGGTGCGGTGCTGCAGAGAAAAACTCAAGCTCCAGTGTCAATGGCTACATTGGCATGTTTTGTTGATACATTTCAAAATCCATTAGTCAGTCCCTGATTTTGTGACCTGGTAAGATCTGTTATTTGACATCAGTTTTGCTTGGAAATCGTATTCCTTGAAAGAGCATTCCCAGTTCATAAACTAGTTCTTCTGGGCAGTCCATCAAGTGACTAAACTTATAATCATCTCATGATCTTCTCAAGATCTGTTGTTGCTTATGTCACGTGTGTTATAACGTACCATAGGTGGATCGATATTTAGGTTTTAGTTGTCATCCTCCTCTACATCATCTTCGTTGTCGTTGTTCAAATTTATTTCTTTCTCATCTTTACTAAATGGACCAACTTCTTCAACAGGTGCACCATCCTCTATGTATTAAGGTTGAAATTGTTGCAATGTGGAAAGAGGATCTGCATTTAGGGCACTCCATGATGCATGTTGTATACTCCTTGAAGCATAAAGAATAGGTTGTTTATATCTATAAAATGTCAGTGATTGAGTTAACTGGGTATATGTTGGGTTAGTCAATAATTGCGTGTATGACGCAAGGTTGGTGTCCCATTCATACTCTTGAGTTTGAGTGTGATTGAGATCAAGTGTTGGTTGGTACTATTCATAAATTGATTGTTGAGATGTTTTAGAATATGTTGGTGGGTATGGTTGATAACTTGGTTGAGGAATTAGGATGAGCGTAACAACATCTACGTGTGACAAACAACTTAAACCCAAAAAGGCATGGGTGTTGGTTGAAAACCTTGAACATACTATCTATGTTCGAGTTTTCCTCATAATTTATGGATGTGTACCTTACTAACCCTTGACCTGTTATCAATTGGCATCTATAAACCACATCCTTAATTTGTTGGATTTATTTGAGTTGTATCCCTCAGTGTATGTTTTTACGCAATGCTTCTAATGTGATGCATCGTGTCACATATAATATTGCTTGGTTTATGTAATTGAACTTCATTCCTTCAGCGGAATCACCCATTTTTCCATCGTAATGAATAATAGGGACCTGTTTGCTTTTGAATAGACATTATTTTGGGATGGGCTAATAACAAAACTAAGATTGTGTTTTGGTGATATATGTAAATATACCAGTAGACATTATATAATAGATGTAGTTGAATATCAGTAGTATACACCAGTTAATTATGAAAGAACTTTGGACAATGTGAAATTGACACAACATTGTCTCAAGTTCCACATCATGCTTGTCACCGATCAATACAATGACCCATGGATATTGGATTTTTACCATTATTTTCAACCTTTGTGCCACAACTTTAATAAACAATTTAATTGTTGAACATTTTTTTTTTGCACATGCGCAGAATACAATGACTCAAGGTAATTGGATTCCTTTTACATAGCAGCTTTAATCATCAACCATTTCTAGGAAAAAAATCTTTTTTACTTAAAAATTTCATCCTATTATGACAACTTTTGGCACTTGTGTGGTTATATGTATTAGGTATTGTGATTCAAATGATGCTTCATTCTCAGATTGGATGTTGATGAAGTCGATAATACAACTTTCAAGACTTCAATCAATCTAAAATGCATAAAAAAAAGTGCACAAAATAAGAAAAAATCATTTTTACTTCAAAATTTCATTTCATAAGGACTACTTTTGGAACATATATGGTTATGTGTATGAGGATTTTGGTTCAAATAATACTTCATTTTCATAGTTTCCATATCGATGGAGCTGATAATACAATTATCAAGACTCCAATCAGCTAAAAATGCATAAAAAAGTGCCCAAAAATAAGAAGAAATTACTTTTACTTCAAAATTTCATTCCATAATGGCAAATTTTTGTATCTATATGATTATGCGTATCAGACATTATGTTTCAAATAATGTTTCATTCTTTTCATGTCGGTGAAGTCGATAATACAATTTTCAAAACTTCAATCGGTCTAAAAACACATACAAAAACTACCCAAAAACAATGAAAAAATCAATTTTTCTTCAAATTTTATTCCATAAGGACAACTTTTAGCACCTATATGGCTATTTGAATCAGGCATTTTGGTTCAAATAATTTTTTATTCTGATAATTTTATTTGGTGTGTTGTGATAAACTAATTTTTTAAAAATATTAATTATTATAAATTTTTTCTTCTAATTAGTTATATTATATGTTAATATTTAACAATTATAATAATTTTTATATTATTAAAATATAATATTTAAATATATTACTAATTATTACTATTTTATTTGTATTATTAAAAAATTTAAACAAAATATAAAAATAGAATTAATAAACAAAAAAGAAATAAATTAAGAAAACTGGTTCAAAAATTGATTTTAACAATATCAAATTTCTAAGGGTACGTACCAAAAGAAATTAAAAAAATTAGGTGTGAATTCGAATCTCTCATTCCCAATTCACACTTGTTGTAGTGTTGGGGGATACTTTTGTATATAATTTTGGGGGAGGAATAGTTTGGTGGATAAAAAAAAGTAAAAAGGTAAAGTTGTGTAAAAAATCAAAAAAGAATCGTTCAAGGTCAACTCGTATATACATTGAAATGAACCAAAGAGAAAGGGGTCCATCGAAGCATTTTTCATTGTGCAAAACCGTTGGTCATTCCAAAAAAAATGTTCAAATAATTAAGGAAACACAAGTCAAAATCGTCAACATACGCATTAAATTGTTGAAATTTTTTACAACTTATGTTGTGGTTATTTGTGTCCACGGATTATTACACATGCTAATTATTTATTCTATCAATGTTTGTATCTACTCATAATATTATTTAACCGTTGTGATAAATTATTTTTTAAAAATATTAGTGATTACTAATAATTATTATTACAATTAGTTACATCATATGTTAATATTTAAAAATTATATATTTAAATATAATAATTAAATATATTACTAATTATTATTTTATTTGTATAATTAAAAATTACAAAATAAAAATGAAAAGAAAAAAAAAGTTTAGAATTCAAATTTGGAGATGCCAAATAGCAGTGTGCAAAAACTAATTTAAAAAATAAGATGTGAATTCAAGTTCTTCATTTCAAAATTTGGGTCCTTCATTTCCAAATTCATAGCCTATACAGTTATAAGGGATACTTATGTTAATAATTTAAGATGGGGATAATTTACTACACAAAAAAAAAAAGGAAATGGAAGTATGGGATAAAAAAAATAGTAGGATATTAAGATGCAGTATTTTTTCATTTTTTTTCTTTGTATATTTTTCTTTTTGTTTTTTTTTGTGAGTTTGATGCAAATTAATCTAATTATGCCAAACAGGTTTTGTTTGATGGGTTTATAGGCCCAATTCAATTTTTTTTTCTATTTTTTTGTTTTGGCAATTTTTCTTTTTGTTGGATAAATAAAAAATAAAAAATTAAAACAAGTGTGATTTAAATGCCAAAAATACAATAAAAAGAATTGAGAATCAAACTAAAAGGGAGTGCTAAATTAAACCTTGATACTAAATCTAAAAAAAGTTACAATTTCACCTAAGACATCACCTCTCTAACTCATATATATATGTGTGTGTGTGTGTGTGTGTGTGTGTGTGTGTGTGTGTGTGTGTGTGTGTGTGTGTGTGTGTGTGTGTGTGTGTGTGTGTGTGTGTGTGTGTGTGTGTGTGTGTGTGTGTGTGTGTGTGTGTGTGTGTGTGTGTGTCCTTGTTTCACTTCTCTAAGTGCATTATATTTATTTCACCTAACTAATTGTTACTCTATTCTACTAGTTATTGACTTGAGTCGAAATCTCAAAATATGACTACCACCTTTATCTTTAACCTGCAGTCAAAAGAAAAAAAGTTTATCCTTAATCTTAACAAAGTAACAAAACAAACACCAGTCCATCACTTATTGTCCTACCTTACTTAGTACCACATGAAAGCTAGTACAAAACAAAGGGCTAGCTTATTGTGACTCATTATTATTATTATTTATTATGCTATTTTTGTTTGTTCGTTTTTCTCTTTAGATGTCTTTTCTTTTCTTTTTTTCTTCATTGAGATGGGGGTTAATTATGTAAAGTAGATCACACTATTTAACTCGATTTGAATTTTGTCCGTTGTATATAACCCACAATTCTTTTGGGCCAGGAATGCCCAGATCCATTCCAAAGTCACACAGGAAGCTTTTGTAAAGGGCTTGATTATGGTTGTGGACCATTTGTTATGCTTAACCATATTATTACTTGTGAGTTTGAGGTTAGATTCAATTTCAAGATTCTGTTGGGAAATACCAAGAATAAATTTCCTTCTCTATGTGATTAAGATGGACAATAAGAAAAATAAATTAAAAGAGTAAGATAAGAAGAACAACACCAAGAAATTTTTAACGTGAAAAATTCCCTTAGTATGAAAGGAAAAAACAATGGGACTAAGTCCATAAAAGATATCTCCACTATGAAGTAGGATTACAATGATCTCAATCTCACCCAATATGATGGTTTACAATATTTCTCAAACATTCACCAAGTATGGTGGAAATATAACTCTCTTTTCTTGAAGAGGATTACGAAAAATTCTCTCAGTCTATCAATCTTAAAGGATCTCACTTGTTTGCTTGCCACAACTCCTCACAAGCTCCCGTTTATATAGTGGAGGGATATGACTTCTCCCAAGAGTAATAAATGAATAATTTTCATATATGCAAGAACCCTTGAAAATTTTATCTCTCTGTTTCTAAGATGAATATGATATCATCAAAAGTCAAAGACAAAACTCAAAAACCTTGGAATCTCCACCTTTTATTTTCCATGCATTTGATATTATAAAGATTTGTTGAATGTGGTGCTCCATAATTATGGAGTGATTTTCAATAAATCTCCCCCTTCCCGACTTAATTGGGGAGCACCACCACACCGGCACCTTGACAATAGTCTTTAAACTTCTTAGTTGGTATCATCTTGGTCATTATGTTTGACCAATTTCCATTGGTGTGAACCTTCTCAAGTTGTAAAAGCTTCTCCTTTAACATCTCGTATCCCAGTGATAACAGACATCTATGTGCTTTGAACGACAGTGAAATGTTGAAGTTTTAGCTAGGTGTATGGCACTTTGATTATCATAGTGCACCACATAATTTTTTTGTTCATGGCACAACTCATGAAGAAAATTCTTCATCCACAACATCTATTTGCACGATTCAATAGTTGCAATATATTTAGCCTCGGTAGTTGATAGAGCCAAACATTTTTTAAGTTTGGCTTGCCATGACACAACTCCCCCTGCAAAAACCGCCGGATCTACATATGAGTGAGGGTGTGCACATGTACACCCTCACTTTAAAAAATTACATATAATTATCTAATATTTTTATATTTTGTCCCCCCTAATTTTATATATTTGAACTCATTACTCTTATGTTTTTATATTTTCATATTTTATATTCTTTAATTTTATATATTTGAACCCACTATTTTCAAACCACTATTCTAAAATTTTATTATTTTAATGTTTATGTCTTTATCTTCATGTGTATGATAATGATAATTATCAATTTTTATTTTTTTTAAAATAAATTGCCCCCACTGACCCAGGGTCCTAGATCTACCACTACCTGCAAAAGTAGTTAGATATCCCAATGTCGATTTTCTAGAATCAACATCTCCAGCCATGTCCGCATCTATGTATCCTTCTAACACATGTTTTCCTTTACCAAAGCACAAACACCTCTTGGTCGTGCCGCGAAGATATCTGAATATCCAGTTTACAGCAACCCAATGTTCCTTCCCAGGATTAGACAAGAATTGACTCATAACACTGATTGTATAAGAAATATCAGGTCTTGTACATATCATTGCATACATGAGACTGCCAACAACAAATGAATAAGGAACCTTTTTCATTTCTTCTTTGTCTCCCTCACTTGTTGGACTTTTCTTTTTACTCAACTTAAATTGCCCAACAAGTGTAATGTTAACTGGCCTGGCCTTGTGCATATTAAATCTCTCAAGAAATTTCTCAATGTATTGTTCCTGAGATAGCCACAATAACTTCTTAGATCGATCTCGAGTGATCTTCATACCAAGGATTTTCTTTGATGGCCCCAAGTCTTTCATAGCAAAGGATTTGCTCAACACCAATTTAAGGGCAATTATTTTCTTCTTAGTATGCCCAACGATTAACATATCATCAACATAAAGCAAAAGTATGATGAAATTACCACTAGCATACCTCTTTATAAATACACAGTGGTCGATGTGAGTCTTCTTGAAATCGTGTTGAGTCATCAAAGAGTCAAACTTCTTATACCATTGCCTTCGTGCTTCTTTTAGACCATAAAGACTCTTCTTGAGTCGACACACTGAGTTTTCTTTACTTGAAACTTTAAATCCCTCAAGTTGCTCCATATAAATCTCCTCTTCTAGATCTCCATGTAAGAAGATTGTCTTAACGTCAAGTTGTTTGATCTCCAAGTCTAGGCTTGCAGCTACCCAAGACAACTCTAATGGATGACATCTTCACCATAGGAGAAAATATTTCTTCAAAATCAATGTCATTTCTCTGATTGCATCCTTTGACAACAATTCGAGCCTTATACCTTATCTTGAGCTATTCTCCTCAGTTTTGAGCCCATACACCCATTTATTTTTCAAGGCTCGTCTTTCTTTTGGCAACTCCAGTAGGTCATATGTGTGGTTCTCATACAAGGATTGCATCCCCTCATGCATGGCTTTAACCCATTCTTCTTTATCATTGTTGGCCATAGCTTCTTCATAACTTTGAGGCTCTCCTTTATCTGTAAGTGTCATGTACTCATTTGAGGAATATCTTTTAGAGGGACACCTATCTCTGGTGGAATGTCACAATTGAGGTTGTTCAACAACTTCTGGCTCAACAGGTTTTGTATTATTTGTCTCTATTAACTACTCCATTAAGGTCTTGTTGTGTTCGAACTCGTAATCGACTTCGTTTTGATTTGTCTCGACAACTTGTTCCCTTAAAACATCGTGAACCACGGGGAATGAGTCATGATCAGAGTTGACCCTACATTTAGGTTTCTCTGACTTCTTCAAATCTTCAATGGTATGATCCTCAAAGAACACAACATCCCTGCTTCTAACAATTTTCTTGTTCACTAGATCCCATAATCAATACCTGAACTTATCTTTTTGGTGAACCAAGATAGATACATTGCTTCATTTTTTAGTCAAGCTTTCCTCGTTCGTCATTAGGAATGTGGATGAATGCTCGACATCCAAACACCTTTAAGTAGTTGAATGACGCCTTCTTTCCTGACCAAATTTCCTCTGGGATATCTCCATCCAAAGGACTTGTCAGTAACAAATTGATAACATCCACAGTGATCTTCACAGCTTCTCCCTATAATGACTTAGGGAGTTTGGCATGAGATAGCATACATTGAACTCTCTCCTCAATAGTTCAGTTCATTCTTTTTACCAAACCATTTAATTGTGGTGTCTTTGACGACATCTTCTCAAGTTTAATTCCATATGTCTTGCAATATGCTTCAAAAGGACCACGATACTCTCCACCATTATCAACTCGTACACATTTCAATTTTCTCTCAGTTTCGCGCTCCACCATGACATGGTACTCCTTGAATGCTTGAATTACTTGATCTTTTGTATTTAACAAGTATATCCATACTCTTCTTGAGTGATCATCAATGAAAGTGATTAAATATATGCACCTCTAAGGGATTTTTCAGACATTGAGCAAACGTCTGAATGCATTAAGTCAAGAACATGTTTCTCCTCTAGAGTTTGTCTGATTTCTGAAATGATACTTTGTATTATTTTCCAGCCAAACAATATGTGCAGGATTCAAGTAGTTGACCTTTTACATCAGGAACATAGTTTTTCCTTGCAAGGATTTATAATCCCTTCTCGCTCATATGGCCAAGTCGTTTATGCCACAACTTCATGCTTGAGTCACCATGGGCAACGTTGGCCTTTCCCTTGCATATTCTTCCATGCATAACATATAGGGAGCCTTCTTTCTTTCCTCGAGCAGCAATCATGCTGCCTTTTGCTTGTGACACAATTTCCCATTTTTATTGTACCAAAGTCACCACTTTGATAGGTTAAGAAAAATCCTCCATGAGGGCTAACATGGAAAGACACACCCGAGTCATCAATCCATGAACAATCATAACAAGCAACATTAAGATAGTTGTCTTCTCCAATGAGGAATACATTGTCATCTTGATCTACTGCCACGACCATAGTTCTCTTATCCTCCTTTTTCTTCGGATCAATTTGGTCTGTCTTAACAGTTTCGATTTTTTCATCTTGCTTGAGATATCAACATTCAGATTTTTTGTTACCTGTCTTGCCACAATAGTAACAGGTAATCATGGAAGAGCGAGATTTAGATCGTCCTCGAGATTTATCATGGCTTCCACTTGCACTTTTTCCACGATTATCACTTCTTATGTGGTTTTCTACAATGTTAGCTTCAAATTGGACAACCATACCTCGTTCCTTCCTCCTAGCTTCTTCATTCAATAAGCTATCAGCGACGATATCCATGGTCTTTAGGGGCTGAGTTACTTAGAGTAACTACTAGCGTGTCTCAACTCTCTGGTAAGGAACTAAGGAGTTGAAGAGTTTGCAATTCATCATCAATCTTCATCTCAATCTTCGTCAATTGATTTACGAGCCCTTTGAACATGTTTAAGTGCTTAATCATGCTATGGCCATCTTTGTACTCCAACTTTACCAACCTTCTCACGAGATGGGCTTTGTTCCGAGGTGTCTTCTTTTGAATCATAGACTCAAGTTTTGTCCACAGTTCGTATGCATTGGTGTAAGTTGACACATGCTCGAACAAGCTTCGATCAATGTATTTTCAAATCATAGCTACTACCTTCCAATTTTGGAGCTCCCACTCTTTATCAGTGATCTTCCCCTCCGACTTATCCTTTTAGGTAATTGGCTCATGCAAAGCTTTGTAGTATAAATGGTCTTCCATCACCGGCTTCCAATAGGAGTAACTTTCAGCAGTTAGCTTGAATATATCTCCATCGTAAGTGACAATACCTTCCATCTTGAATCAAACAGGATGATAGCTCCCCCGATCAACCTAGCTCTAATACCACTATTGGGAAATACAAAGAATAAATTTCCCTCTCTATGTGATTAAGGTGGGTAGTAAGAAAAATAAATTAAGAGAGTAAGATAAAAAGAACAACACCAAGAAATTTTTAACGTAGAAAACCCCCTTAGTATGAAAGGGATAAACCATGGGACCAAGTCCAAAAAATATTTCTCCACTATGAAGTAGGATTACAATGATTTCAATCTCACCCAACAGGATGGTTTACAATATTTTTCAAACATTCACCAAGTATGATGAAAATATAACTCTCTTTTTCTTGAAGAAGATTACAAAAATCTCTTACTCTATCACTCTTGAAGGATCTCGCTTGCTTTCCACAACTCATTTATATAGTGGAGGGATATGACTTCTCCCAGGAGTAATTAATGAATGTAAATTAATTTTCATAAAGAACCCTTAAAAATGTTATCTCCATTTTTTAAGATGAATGTGATATCATCAAGAGTCAAAGATGAATTTCAAAACCTTGAAATCTCTCCCTTTTATTTTCCATACATTTGATATTATCAAGATTTGTTGAATGTGATACCTTATTATAATTATGGAGGGATTTCTAACATATTCATATATAAAAATATTATTATTTTGGAGTTCTACCTTTGTATTTGACCATATTTCAAAATCAAGTCTCGCTCTTGCAAGATATATTTCTAAGAAGATAAAAAATAAAAAAGACAATTTACAATTTTTCATTTAGAATATAGAAGCCGACCGAAAATAGTTATATCATTTTTTTAAAAGGAAAAATGTATCTCATTGTTTCCCATTTTAAACATTCCTATCATTACGCATGTTAAAGAGAAAAGTTTAGAAGTTAATTAGAATGCAGTGTAATGGTTTATAGCATTACACAGTTATAGATACTCTCATGTAGGATAAAATTATTAATTTTTATAATAACTATTTTAAAATTATATTTAAAATAATTTTTAATTAGTTAATAGTATAAAAAACTTGGCACTGTCAATAGATAAATTAAATTAAAAAGTTTATCAATAATTATCTTTAAAAAATATTTTTTTTTATTTTTAAAAAGAATATATTTTGTCATATGTCAAGTACTTTATGTAGTATCTTAAAGAATATAAAGGATGCTCAATAAGAACGGGTCTCTTTACTTTGTGTGGTGCAACCGTGCAAGGTCCCCCATTCTGATTATGGAATGAACTATATAGCCCAAAAAGCATGGTAATAAAACTCTTTAGATGTGGCAATTTGATTTTGCTAAAGTTTGGTTCAAATTTATTTTGCTTTACACTTTACACATAGGAGTTGCAATTTTGATGTTGATCTAGACCTAATGTTAAAATGTTATGGCCCTTTCGATAGAGCCCACTGAAAAATTAATTTGATGTTGCATCAATAAGTATGTCAATTCAACAGCGATCGAGTCATTCATAAGCAGCACATTAATTAATACTTATTTTTTAAATTTCCTTTGTAACTTAATGTTTTGTTTAATTGAAATTTTAAATTATTCGTAAAAATATGGTTTACATCTGATTCAAGACTAACGATGTGATATCTTAGGAAAATTAATTTTATCTACGGATCTCAGTTATCAAATAATTGTGGACTAATAATGTACTGGTTTTGCAATTAAAATAATATGAATATTAAAAAGTATGGTTAGACATTTGTAAAACAATGAGAAAGAATTTAACTTTAACACTTTTTCGGGTTATTTTTTTTTCATTTGTTATCATAATTAGTTAGTAACAATTTATATTAAATAAAATTAAAAATAAAAAAGTAAACAAAACACGCAAACTTTCACTTTGTTTAAACATTAAAAAAAAAGTTTTAATCACGGGTGGAACTAGAAAAAATTGTTAGGGAGGTAAAAAAATTTGTTAAGTGACTAACTTCTGGTATAAACAGTTATTCAAAATTAAATGAGATCAAATACGTACATTAATAATTGATATGGTATTATTTCAACTTAATCAAAAATCATGTTGGAATCTTAGATATGCAAATGTTAAATACTTAGAGAAATAATTTTGTCATCCAAGATGATCCTATCCATATGGAATATAATTGTCTCTAATAAAAGATACTAAAAAATTATTCAAAATTAAGTCTAATAAAAAATAAAATATATAATATATTCTACAAAAGTAAATATAGTTACTTTTGATACAAAGTAAGTATTTGAAAGTAATTAATAAGTCTAATCATTTATTTGATCTCTATAATTATAAATTAAAGATTTTCTTTTTAGTCTAGATGTATATTTAAAAATATTTTTTGTCTCTAAATATATTATTTTTAATCATTTTTAGTCCCCACAATGAACCAATTTAATCCATTTTAGTATCTATCAGGATGACTAAAATGAATTTAAAAATATACGTAAGGATTAAAAGAAAATGATTTTAAATACAGAAATTAAAAAAAATATGTAACTATAAGAAGGACAAAATGAATAATTAAAGCTAATTAATATTTTTTTTTACTGAAAAATAAATAGAAATAGTTTCAATAATTTTATTCACCAGTTATTTCAATTATATATATCAACCACAAATATAAAAACGATGAAAAGTAATACATTCATAAAGATTTTCTGCTATTTATATGTTGCCAAGAACAACTAACCTCATAACTATTCTTAGTGCTTAGAGGTTGGGAGGCAATTTTTTTTATTATTATTTAAAAAGTTTGATGTCATAGGCTAATAGGAAGTTTTCAGGTTTTTTTTTTTTTCCAATATACACCCTTTTCCATCAAATATTTCCTAATATACACCTTTTTTGTTTGGAAAAATGACCCAAAATGCACCTCTTTTTAATGAAAGTGGGAAGTTTGGGTTTGGAAACCCGACTTCTCACTCTCTAAATGTTTTTTTTTTTCAAAAAAAAAGTTATATAAGTTTGGAAGTTGGGAATTCACCACCCGACTTCCGTACATGAGTTTTTTTTTATTTTTTAAATGATTTTTATTATTTTTGTAAATTATGATTTTTGTTTTTTTGGTTTAATAATTTAAAAAAGGAAAAAATGATGAAAAAAAGATTAAAAATAAAAAAAAAATCCAGACTTGTAAAAAAAATAAAAATAAAGTGGATATATAATTATTATATATCAATTATATTATATGATTAAATTTAAACAACCAAAAATAAAAAAAATGGAATATACAAAATGACATCATAAATAAAATATATAAAAAATAATATTTTTCGAAAAACAATATAAGAAGGTATGTTAGGACAATTTGTTCTGTTATGTCTTTATTGTCGGTAAATTCCACATTTTTTCCTGGTATCCCGTTCAATTTGTTCGTCCATTTCGGTGGAAATGCGATTTGATACTGGATGACCCTTTGTACTTCTTCTTTTCCTTGGATCAGGACCCCACTGATATCCTTCATATTCTTGTCACATTGATTCGTGTGGCAGTAAACCAAATGAGTTGTCGTAGATGTGCAATATGTTTTGCAAAGTAAATAGTAGTAGCACATAATTCATGTGATCAACATTGACAGATTTACAAGCAACCATGGCGTGAGAACACGGTAAGTGTTTAGCCTAATATTCACCACAATCACAATTTTGGGATTGTAACATGACCCTAAATCTTCCAGGTGGTCTAGGTGTTTCAAATGGGGCTTGGGTCTCTGTTACAAGAAATGTGTGATTATGTCTGTCGAATTCATTAACAATGTGTGTATTTGATTCTAGTTGATTTCGATTCATTGCCTTAGAGACGACTTCGGAATACTGTGAGCCAGAGTTAATCATTGCTTGGGTTTGTCGGCCTCTAATTGTAAAAAGCTTTGCGGTCTTGAAATACGTCTCCTCAACCAAAGATGACATTGGCAAATATCTTTTGCTTTTGAACATGCAATTAACCGACTCAGACAAATTTGTGGTCATATGTACCCAACGTTTTCCCTCATCGAAGCATTGTACCTAATCTCTTTTTTGTAGCCGATCAAGCCATTCAGCTGCACTTGGTTTGTTCGCACTGATATCCCCAAGATGCTGCCAGTGCATTTTTCTCCATGTATGCGTACCCTGTAAATATTCAATAAATTTAATACGTAATGAAATTTTCAATAAAATATATTTAAGTGGAAAATATTAAATATTCTCACCAGCTCGCATTAGTAATTTCTTCAGATGTTTGCAGTTGGGGTTACCGCGAAGGAAATTTTGTGCAGTGTGGCGCAGACAAAAGAAATGAGATGTGTTGCCAACCCATAAGTTAGTTGCGTTGTTGTAGGCACTTATAATAGAGCGTGCCTATCTGAAATGAGAGAAATGTTACTTTGCGGAGTAACATGCCCTCTCAAATTCTTTAAAAAGAATCCCCACGCTGAAGTTGTCTCCCCTTCTACAATGGCGTAGGCAATCGGGCAGATATGGTTAGCATTGTCTTGTGTTGTAGCTATCAATAATGTGCCTGTATACTTCCCATAAATCCATGTACCGTCTACTTGTACGATGGGTTTGCAATGTGCAAACCCATTAATGCACGGACCGAAAGACCAAAAGACATGTTCAAACATTTTTTTTCAGGTGTCATTTCTCCCTCTTCAAACACGGATTCTGTTTGAGCAACGACAATAGTCCCAGGAATACAAGATTGCAGAGCTCCCAAAAGTTTTGGGAAATTGGCATATGATTGTTCCCAATTTCCATGAATCATCTCCAATGCTCTTTGCTTTGCTAACCATTTCTTTTTGTAGGACAGAGTATAATTCATAAACGTTTTGATCTCTGCAATCAATGTTTTGATGGAGACTGTTAGGTTCGTTTTGACAATGCGTTGGATGATTTGCGCTATCACGTGTTTCTCAAGTTGCGTATGATCTTGTGTGAGCATTGGTACGACACAAGTGTGTTGACCTCTGATACTTTTGATAATCCATTTGTTACGCTTCTTTGAATTGGATGCGCCTAAGCTCCACATGCAGCCATTCTCATGTGATTTACACACGAGGTTTAGCCTTCTCTGGTCAGAATATATTGTTTTGCAGTCAAAATGATTTCTGACGTTGTATTCTTTGACTGCTCGAATACATTGTGCTTTTTCATTGAAAGTCATGCCAACCTCGAGTGCACCAGTTGGTGGTTGCACACGGTCTTGTTGTTGAACGAAATGGTGGTGATCAATGTATTGTGGTAGGTGGTCGAGGTTCAACTCCGCTGGACACCTTGGTTGATGATATTGCAACAGAGGTGACGTTGGTACGGCAAAACCCTCGTCAACACTTTGATCATTGTTGTGATCAAACAACTCTTGATCTTCATGCTCACTAAAATCATCCATGTTTTCTTCGTGAAATCGTATGATGGGATCTTCATTAGTGATGGGATCTTTAATTGGGTTTGATGTTTGTGTTTGTGGCTGTTGTGATGGGGGTGATGGATGATGGTATTGTTGGTGAAAGGAGGTTTGTTGGGCATCAGAAAAAGAATCATTTTGGGATAGTAGTTGTGTGTATGAAATGTAAACGTCAAAGGCGTCTTGTGTTTCAAGGTTTGTGTATGAAGGTGGTTGTGGTTGTGGAGAAAGTGGTTGTGGTTGAGAAATACGCTCAGTAATAGCATACAGTTGGGCAGAACCCAATTGTGGATTATGGACAAGTGTTTCCACGTCGCCTCTAAGATCATCAATGTCGTGTAATTGTGCTGAAATATAACGTGTTTCGGCAAGATACAATGAAACAAGGACACGATATAACAACTGAACAACTGTTTCAATCGCTTGAGTAGGGAGACGTTGGTTAATTTTTCGAATAAGTTGTGTTAACGTAATAGACCTACTTACGTATAGAAATATTGGGCTTGCACATGCGTACGTTAATCCTTCAACAGGGTCGTTAAATATATGACCATGATGATGAATGATAAATGATATTTCTTTACGTGGAGCCATGGGTAGTGTTTTGGGGATGTGACTAGGAAGAGTATGAGAGTTAGGAACAGAGGTTTGTATTGTGAGTATGTTGTCATGTGTGATGTATTCTTAATTGGTGGGATTATATATAAGGTTGAAAAGTTAGGTGAGAGGGTTAGGTAGGAACGTTTAGGTTGGAGGGTTAGGTGGGACAGTTAAGTGAGAGGGTTAGGTAGGAACGTTTAGGTTGGAGGGTTAGGTGTGACAGTTAAGTGGGAGGATTAGGTGGGAACGTCTAGGTTGGACGGTTAGGTGGGGTAGTTAAGTGGGATGATTAGGTGCAAACGTCTAGGTTGGACGGTTAGGTGGATCGTTAAATGGGACGATTAGGAGGGAACGTCTAGGTTTACTGTCTGTAGTCTCATAGACTGTGGACGACATCGATCACGGAGCCCACGCGGATTACTGACATCGGCATTGATGCCTTTGCTGGTGCATGTGAGTGAATAGTGTGACGCATGCGCAGACCACAGGCAACAGACTCTCTGTAGCCTCATAGACTATGGACGACATCGACCACAGAGCCCACGCGGATTACTGGCATTCGCATTGATGCCTTTGCTGGTGTATGTGAGTGAACAGTGTGACGCACGCGCAGACCACAGGCAACAGACTCTCTGTAGCCTCATAGACTGTGGACGACAACGATCACAGAGACCACGCGGATTGCTGGCATCCGCATTAATGCCTTTGCCGATGCATGTGAGTGAACAGTGTGACGTATGCACAGACCACAGGCAACAGGTTGTCTGTAGCCTCATAGACTATGGACGACATCGATCATAGAGCCCATACGGATTACTGGCATTCGCATTTATGCCTTTGACGATGCATGCGAGTGAACAATGTGACGTATGCACAGACCACAGGCAACAGGTTGTCTGTAGCCTCATAGACTGTGGACCGCATCGATCACGGAGCCCATGCGAATTAATGACATCCGCATTGATGCCTTTGTCTGTGCATGTGAGTGAACAGTGTGACGCATGCGCTGTGCACAGACAACAGGTTATCTGTAGCCTCATAGACTGTGGACCGCATCGATCACGGAGCCCACGCGGATTACTGACATCCGCATTGATGCCTTTGCCGGTGCATGTGAGTGAACAGTGTGACGCATGCGCAGTGCACAGGTTGTCTGTAACCTCATAGACTGTGGACTACATCGATCACGGAACCCACACGGATTACTGACATCTGAATTGATGCCTTTGACGGTGCATGTGAGTGAACAGTGTGACACATGCGCAGTGCATTCAGGATCATATTATTATAGTTATTTGAAATTAACAGCTAAAAAGCATGAAACAACAACAAAGACATTTTAAAGACTAACAAAAAGATAAAAGCAATACACAATCAAAATACATGAAATTGATCATTCTAATTTCAGGGAATTGTCGAGGTGGTGCTCCATCTCTGCCCAGCTTTGATCATTAACTTGAGAAGGTGACGACGAGGTTTGAACATCAACTCTAAGTTCCAAACATAATACGGTCGTCATTTTTTCAAATATATCGAACATGCACAAAACACCTTCTTCATCAATAATTTGAATTGCCATATACTTAACACATCCATGGGATTGGTATAGAGGATAACGAAACCAAAGTGCAGTAACTATAGGTGTAACACTATAATTTGTAATTGATGACTGTATACTATTGATTATGTCTGGCAGGGCCATTGTTGAATACAACAGCATCAATTTGGTCTTGTCACTTCTGAAAATTGCATTTCCACTAGAACTGTGGATGACCTCACCATTTATATAAACATACTCACAAATTGGCTCTGCACTCATTTTGCTTGCTCTCTTTGTTTTTTGTGCACAATGTTATTTGATGCAACTATGCAGAAGTTGTGCTAATATTATGCCTTTATATATAGCATGAATGAAAGGTCTATGGTTCACGTGGTTTCAGATCTCGATGCATGATAGTAAGACAACTGTCTTAACGTGCTTTGGAATCTCGAGGCCTTATTGTGAACCAAAGTGAAAACGTGGTTTCAGATCTCGAGGCAATTTATATTATAAATTGATAAGAGGTGAATGTCGACTACACATTTTCATCACCAACTTCAAATTTTATTTCACTCATTACCGTTTTACAATTAAACCTTGTTGTCATGGCTCATATACCTCTATTGCGTCATCAACACGTTCACTGTTCATGTACCACAAATAACGACCTAATCAGTTTGTATTATCATACAATACCTGAACCACAACCACAAATTATACCATTATTAAAGTCTACCGGGTTCCAACATATTGCCCTAATTAAACAGTGCAAAATTGATCCTGCATTGATTACTGCATTGGTTGAAAGATAGAGGCCTGAAACACACACCTTTCACTTGCAATGGGGTGAGTGCACAATCACACTGGATGACGTTGCATTGCATCTAAGCATTAGGGTCAATGGTCGTGTTGTGACATGACCTAACTTCTTAAATTGGAATGATTTATGCGACGAGTTATTAGGAGAAGTCCCTCCGGATAATGCACGTAAGGGAGCTGCAGTGAAGCTGACATGGTTGCTTAGCATCTTGTGTGCACCATTACCTGAAGAACCAACAATACACCAACTACAATGCAGGTGTAGAGCTTACATAATGTACATCATTGGTGGTGCTCTAATACCTGATAAATCTGGAAATAGAGTTCATCTAATGTATTTGAACCTATTACGTGATTTCAACAACATAAAGAGATACAATTGGGGTTCTACTTATTTAGCAAACATGTACAGAGAACTGTGTCAGTCATCATTGGAGGTTGGTAGAGTTATGGGTGGTTGTGCCATACTATTGCAATAATGGGCTTGGTATCGCATGCCTTTTATTGCACCAAGAGTCCTACGGCCTGAAACAACTTATCCACTCTCTAAAAGGTTATTACAAATAATGATATCAAATATTTTCATTTGAATGAAGCCCATTATAACAATTTAATCAACAATGGCTTGATTTCTTTTTTACATTTCAGATGGAGTGTTGGTGGATTACAACATATGAGCACACCTCATGATGACTTGGTCAGGAATAGATCTCGTATAGATCATATGGAAAGCCATCAGGTTTGTTACTATAATCAATAGCACCATAAATATGCACCTATTACAATTTAGTAATGTTGTCTAGTTTACATATATTCCAATTTTGTTGGGTCCCATATAGAGGATTTGAAGAGCACTTACCAAGACATGCATACAGAGACATGGACATTTGGTCTGCATGCACTGCAATTATTTGTTTTTCAGTCGTGGAATGGCATCAAACAAACTGGGTCAAGCTACAATTTGGTTGCATCAAGATATCCCTGTTGATCCCATGAATCTAGATCAACTTCACCAGATTGACATGCGAGGTAATCATTACAGTGATTGGATGGAATATCATGCGGGGTGAATTAATTTGTGGAAAAACAAACGCACTGATGTTTTAACTGGATTGCAGTTGAAGGGTCATTGACACATACACCGGAGTATATGGAATGGTATAGGCAAAACATTATTTTGTTCTTGTCGATTGTACAACAACTAAATGATCCACGCACAACAAATACCCATAATGTTGCAGGGACAACCTTTGAAGAAGCACAATTTCCAGATCCACCACCTCAATCAATGTTTTCTACACCATCACCTATTCATTAACCTTTTGGCCACACTCACGAGTCAGTAAATGCAACTAGCCATGAATGGATGACCAATTTATTTGGTGCCGATTTAAATACACTAAGTTCTGCGACATTATATTTAGCTTCGTTGCAACAGTCGATGCACCTAATTGTTTGGAGAGCAAGGACAAAGTTCTTCAGCTGTAGCAACCCAAAATGAAAATCCTGAGCCAGAACTACAACAACATCATGACTGAGAACCAATGATACATGGGAGAAGAAATCCGCGACGTAATCGACGTCCTCCCCCCTGTGGGACTGGTCATCGTCTTGGACATTAAAGTATAAATTGTTTTGCTCATGTGATCAACTGTGTTTAACTACCCTTTTGATGTAGGTTTCAAAATTATGTTCAAGTGTTCATGCCATGTAATGCCATGTTTAATGTTTAAGTGGTCCGCCAAGTGTTTTTCATAGTTTTCACGCTAAACAACCCAAAAAAAAATATATATCGTCTAACAGTTTCATCAACCACGCCATAAAAAAATGGGCAAAAAACGACAAAAACATGTTTTCAACCCTTAAAACAATGTTTAAATGGTCAAGTTAGACATTTTTTTAAAATTTTCTGCAAGACAAAAAAAATGTCTTCCAACTGTTTTTCATAGTTTTCACATCAAACAACCAAAAAAAAATATATTGTCTAATAGTTTCATCAACAACGCCCTCAAAAAATGGTCAAAAAACAACAAAAACATATTTTCGACCCTTAAAACAAAGTTTAAGTGGTCATGTTAGACATTTTTTAAAAATTTTCTCCAAGACATTAAAAAAATTCCTTCCAAGTGTTTTTCACAGTTTTCACGTCAAACAATCCAAAAAAAATATATCGTCTAACAGTTTCATCAACAACGCCATAAAAAAATGGCAAAAAAACAACATAAACATGTTTTCGACCCTTAAAACAATGTTTAGGTGGTCATGTTAGACATTTTTTTAACGTTTTCTCCAAGACATTAAAAAAATGTTTTCCAAGTGTTTTTCATAGTTTTCATGTCAAACAACCCAGGCAAAAGAACCTAAATGGTGTTTTTTTACAAAATATTTACCGATAAGGGGCTGTTTCAAAACTATTTACAAAACTGGGGCTGTGTAACATAAATTATTTACCAAAATGGGGCTGTGTAACATGCCTGAATTAGGCATGTTACAACACGCCTAGATTGGGCGTGTTGTAACATGCCTAATTCAGGCATGTTACAGCTACCCCAATTTGGTAAATAAGGCCCCCCGCTCCGCAGTTTCTTCATATCTTGGCTTCCGGTGTTCTCTGTCTCTGCTAAACTGCCAACCATTCTGGTATTTTTTGGTTTTTTCAGAGATTTTTGAAGTTGTTTTGAGTGACGAGAAGCATGAGTTCAAGTGATGATTCTGTTCGCGTTTGAGGGGTTAGGGTTTGCTGAACATGGTTAGGTTGTGTTTAGGGTATGGTCATGTGACGTTAGTTTGTGGTTAAGGGTTTAGGTTTTGGTGATCTTGGTTTCATGATTTTGGTTTCAACTTGGCAAACTGCTTCACCTTCTTCATCGGCTCATGCTCATAGTCCTCAGAGTAACCCTTTAATCCCCGCGAACTGCTTTCAACAACTTGGCAAAACGAATGTAGCAAAGCACTTGTTCCAACTGTGATCAGTGAGGACGGTGGTGTTAGTGCTGTCCTTCCAAATGCCCCAAAACCAAACCTTTCTCACCTAGAAAAGATTCAACTATTCCCTCTAATAGGAACATACAGTTCCCTTGTGGCCATGGCTCATGTGGAATGAACTCACGATATGGCAAGGACTACTATGCCTGCCCCATCAACCTAACCAACATCAACAGTAAATCATTAACCATTAACCTGAACCCCCCAAACCCTAAAAGCATGAACCTCGACGTACATTGTTTTGACTTGTGCCAAGTCCATCATCATATAGACAGATAAGAAGCAAAACACAACAAGAAAAAATCACGCT
>PYAF01001287.1:63987-75767 GCA_007407185.1 Glycine tomentella
AGGTAGAACCTTTTGAGATGCCTTTCTCCATTACACTTGACCCCCAACAGCTTCTCGGTCCGATGTACGTGATTAATGTAGTTCTTCCTTGAGACAGAATCAAGATTTAAAGAAACTTTTGACCAACCAGATATATTAAGGCTCATCTTCGCAGACTCTGCAAACATGAGCTTGAAGCTCTAAAGCAAAAGATTGAACTTACTAATTTGGATGGGTCTTGGGTTTAGGGTTTAGGGTTTAGGGTTTGGTTGGGGTTTAGGGATTGGTTGGGGTTTAGGGGTTGGGTATTCAGGTGAGGGGTTAGGGTTGTGTCGGCAGGCGTACATGGTGTTTGGGGTTTAGGGCATCATTCAACACGCCCACCAACCCTAAACCATGCAACCAAAACCATGAAACCAACCCTAACCCAACCCTAGCTCAAACGTCACATACCCTAAATGTCACAACCCAACCTAGGTTTCATGGTCACATGACCATGAAACCTAACCCTAGCCCAAACGTCACATACCATGCCCACCAAACCCTAAACCATTAACTGTAAACCATCGTCACATGACCATGAAAGCTAACCCTACCCCAACCCTGGCCCAAACGTCACATCTCATGCCCACCAAACCCTAAACCCTTAACCACAAACTAACGTCACATGACCATACCCTAAACACAACCTAACCATGCCCAGCAAACCCTAACCCCTCAAACGCGAACAGAATCATCACTTGAACTCATGCTTCTCATCACTCAAAACAACTTCAAAAATCTCTGAAAAAACCAAAAAATACCAGAATAGTTGGCAGTTTAGCAGAGACAGAGAACACCAGAAGCCAAGATATGAAGAAACTGCGGAGCGGGGGGGCCTTATTTACCAAATTGGGGCAGCTGTAACATGCCTGAATTAGGCATGTTACAACACGCCCAATCTAGGCGTGTTGTAACATGCCTAATGCAGGCATGTTACACAACCCCATTTTGGTAAATAATTTATGTTACACAGTCCCAATTTTGTAAATAGTTTTGAAACAGCCCCTTATCGGTAAATATTTTGTAAAAAAACACCATTTAGGTTCTTTTGCCAACAACCCAAAAAAAATATATTGTCTAACAGTTTCATCAGCAACTGTAAGGACCCTCATTCTATGATTTCAGGTGATCATTCTAGAAGAGAAGATCAGTCTCAGGGCAAGAGGCCCAGCAGAGACTAGGCTGCTTGACTGAGGAGCGGCATGGAGAGCTTGAAGGCTCTATTTTGATTCTGTTTTGATGTATAGTTCTGTATACCCTCGAGGAGGGCTGATACTCTTTTGTATTCCCACAGAGTAGTGTGGAAACTGATGTATATATGTATAGAACTATCTGAGTTTATGATATGAGACTTTCCCTGAGTATATATTTGTTGTACATGTGACTATCTGCCTAAGTCTTGTAGTTATCTTTCTTTATGATGTATGATATGAAAAACTGGATCAGCAGGGGCGTGATAGATGTATGTTCTGTGTGTGAGATGCTTTATATTTGTGATTCCATACATAATGTATCAAGAAAAGCGATTCTGTGCTTCCGCTAAGTTTTATAAACTATGTTTTATGCGCTAATATGATATTATTAATGATAACACGTCGGAGGCCTACGGGGTGTTACAGCAACGCTCTCAAAAAATGGCCAAAAAACAACAAAAATATGTTTTCGACCCTTAAGACAATGTTTAGGTGGTCATGTTAGACATTTTTTAACCATTTTCTCCAAGACATTAAAAAAATGTCTTCCAAGTGTTTTTCATAGTTTTCACGTCAAACAACCAAAAAAAAAATATTGTCTAACAGTTACATCAACAACGCCCTCAAAAAATGGCCAAAAAACAACAAAAACATGTTTTCGACCCTTAAAACAATGTTTAAGTGGTCATGTTAGACATTTTTTAAAAATTTTCTCCAAGACATTAAAAAAATGCCTTCCAAGTGTTTTTCATAGTTTTCACATCAAACAACCCAAAAAAAATATCGTCTAACAGTTTCATCAACAACGTCCTCAAAAAATGGCCAAAAAACAACAAAATCATGTTTTCGACCCTTAAAATAATGTTTAGGTGGTCATGTTAGACATTTTTTAAACATTTTCTCCAAGACATTAAAAAAATGTCTTCCAAGTGTTTTTCATAGTTTTCACGTCAAACAACAAAAAAAAATATATCGTCTAACAGTTGCATCAACAATGCCCTCAAAAAATGACCAAAAAAAACAAAAACATGTTTTCGACCCTTAAAACAATGTTTTAAGTGGTCATATTAGACATTTTTTAAAAAAATGAAAAAGTTGGAATAATGACATGTCTCAATCAACATTGGATACCTGACATACCTATTCCAAATAATTGACAACTCCCAAATAAAATTCAATGTATGACATTAATAATGGACTGGTACACTACGTACAAGGCTAAAATCACAGTCTAAAATGACAACACTATGCACTATATCAATAAAAACAAAAGTTGGAATAATGACATGTCTCAATCAACATTGGATACCTGACAAATCTCTACCCAAATACACAATTTTAACCTTATCAAAATTCGATAACATCAACGTGACAATTATTCAGTTGTCTATAAATAAACAAAACTCCCTCAATACAACTACCCACTTCGACACAATATACCCTCACAAACAAAATTCAATCTTCATATTATGGCATTCTTGGGAGAAACAAGCATTCAAACCATTGCTAACTCAATATTAGCATTCATTTTTCCAAATGGATTAATCATACACAACAAAATTGGTGTTTATTTTTAATGTCCTACTTCAATACCAATGCGAGTTTTTATTGAGTGTTCTTTCCAAACACTAAAGAGTAGAATGCACAACACCCTTCAGCTAACCAATGACCAATCTGTGCATGAAATCTACTATCGACAACCATCAATCGATGCAGGTCAACAATATTTTTTTCATTCTCTGCAACTGAAAAATGATGATGATGTTTGCACAATGTTAATGTGCCATGAAAAACACCCGTGTATTGGTCCTATAGAATTATTATGTATTATCAGCAGAACACCCAATGATGTACTCAACCTACTTCAATCCACCATCACTCATACTCATGATGCAATATTGTATTACAACAGCAAGTGGAAGATACCACGATAAGGCAATTTTTTGGGTTACTCCTTTACTGGAACAAATCCAATAAGATTTCAAATTCCTTCCCTATGCAACATCGAAACACTCAAGGATAAAATCAAGCAAGTTGCACTCCTAGGGGTTCCCCCTTATGGAATTCACGAATCACAAGTGGTTAGACAATTGTTCTTCTGAGAATCAGTCCATTCAAAATATTCAAAAAAATTAATCGAATATGAAATAATACAACTGAAAAATGATGAAGACGTATTAAAAGTGTTAGCAGAATCCAATTACTGAAAGCGTTTCTGTTCAATAGAAATTTTAGCTATTTTTAACAAACCAAATCCAATTACTTGCAGAAGACATGTCCGCTGCACAACATCTATCAAATTATGATTAGTTTTCTCATTTTCGTGTTTCAATTATTATTGTTAGTACGTTTTGTTATTTTCATTTTTTAATATCTATTTGTTGTGTTTGTCTTTTTAATTACTATTGTTTGTACTTATTGTTATTCTATTATGTTTCCATTATTATATTTATCTATCTAATTATTGTTATTTTGTTGTTTTAATGTTTTAAATTAGATATCATAATTATATATTCACTTTATTTTTAATCAATTTATTTATTAATCACTTTTATCTTTTTTTATTTATTTTAACATTATATATTCACTTTATTTTTAATCTTTTTTTATTATTTTCCTTTTTTTAAAATTATTAAACCAAAAAAAACATAAACAAAAATCATAATTTACAAAAACAATAAAAATCATTTAAAAAAAAAAAAAAACTCACATACGGAAGTCGGGTGGTGAATTCCCGACTTCCAAACTTACATAACTTTTTTTTTTTTTGAAAAAAAAAAGAACATTTGGGCACAGTGAGAAGTCGGGTTTCCAAACCCAAACTTCCCACTTTCACTAAAAAGAGGTGTATTTTGGGACTTTTTTTTCAAAAAAGGTGTATATTAGGAAATATTTGATGGAAAGAGGTGTATATTGGGAAAAAACCGAAGTTTTCATTTCCTAGGGGGGCGGTTGCTCCTGTCAAGCAACACCTAGTTTCGTGGCTCCTGGGTTTAATAATTAATAGTACAACTTATATCAGAATTTTCCTTGGAACATTTTTTTTTTAATTTAGAATAAAAAACTAATAAATACTTTTTTTTAAGATTTTATGATTTCAATGAAGAATAAAATTAATATAATTTACTTGAAACTATTTGAGTATTTTTAAGGTAAAAGTTGTTTATTTAAAAAGTTATAAACAAACACATTAATACACTCTTTATCATACTCTTTCGAACATATTTTTTACAATTGGTAAAAAAACTATTAAAAATCATGAAAATTTATGAGTCACATTTCTCATTTGATGATCTATCATTCTTGATTTTTCATTTTCAGAATAATATTAAAGAGTATTTAAAAAAAATTAGAAAGTATATTATAATACCTCTCAAAAGAAAAAATGTTAATAACATTCTTTTCAATATATTCTATACATTTAAAAAAAAAACACTTTTTTTAATACACACTCTATTATTAACTAAAATATATTAAAAATTATAATTTTGAATGAGTCTTATTTCATATTTAATAAGTTTCTATCTTAATTTTATATTTTAATAAATTTTAACTAATAATATAATATTAAAATATATATTACTAATACTTCTCTTTTATGAAATTTATAATGATAAACTTATCATATGCGAGAGTTTATCACTGAATATCAATGTAGTAAAAAGTAAAAACTCTTGATATTGCAAGACTATTTATTTATATTAATTATTTGTATCACGTTATAGAATTTGTGATCTCTCTTCGCTTTTCCCAACAACAGTCGTTTGGTCATTTGAATTCTTCAAATCTCTTGCATGCAAGCTTTTATTTTATGGTCCTAACTTGTATTCCAATCACCCATACTTTAATTTTCTTCTCCTTTTTTTGTTTCCAATCCCACCAATCAATTTAAATAGCTGAACAAAGTGAACTTACCATCTTCATTTTCCAATCGAATTTTAACAATACTGATATTGGTAAAACAACTCACTTTTTGACTGTGTCTGTGTGGATGAAAAGCCTTCTTTTCAATTTTGTTATGGGATTTGCGTGGCGAATCAAGAGAAGCCTTTATAAGCAACCGTGATTAACAGCAATACGCTACCCATCTAATCATGGTCGTTGTAGGGTAGTCCACGCACATTAATATATTCTACCAATGCCTCACCTGTGAATGCTACCTTAAAAAGTTATATGAGGCTTTAATCATTTTGTGACTACACCATGCATGTAGGTCATATTGCTATCTTTTATGAGAATTACTCTTAACTAACAAGTTTCAACAAGGCTAATGTGCTGTCTAAGTGTGGAGTATTATTGTACCCACAAAAAATTGAGGAATATTAACAGAATATGTGCCAACAACTTTGCTTTTGTGCTTCATTATTAAAAGAAGTTATGCTAACTAACACAGTGTGGTGGAAAAGCTTTACTTGTTCCATCATTGCTTAAATAATGCAATTGCAATGCATGTTCATGAATAATTGAATTGCCGAACAGGTGATAGATCGGTTTTATTTGAATTGAGAAAATATAATTTTATAATAGGTTCAGCTTCAAACAAACGATAAATAAATAACTAAAGCTTTGATTGGGCTGATTGTTAGATTTAAGTTTTTTATTTTAAAAATTGAATTTTTTTTGTAATTTTAGTTTGCTTTAATTTTAAAAATTTATTGTCAAATTTATAACTTTTCTTTAAAAAATTTATCAAAAAATATGAGACTCTTCATATTAGGTTGTGCAAAAATAGAACTTTTATAGCCATGTTGAGTTAAAAATATACAAATTTAATTTGTGCTAAAAATTTAAAGTCCCATATCTACATTTCATGTATTGGGTTTAAAGAAGGCTAGCTGTGGACTATAAAGGGTCAATCCAAAAAAATAATATTCAATTTGTCTTTGAAAATTAGATCAAAACTTGATGAAAACCCAATTTGTATAAATATTTTGTAAGTTAAGTCGTAATATGATCATCGTCAAATCAAGCTAAAAAGTCTCAAATTTAATTCATTTTCAATATTTAAAACTTAAGATCTACATTTCATCGAAAAAGTTCAAGTCATGTCGATCATAGGTTCAATGTAGGTTGCAGACAATAGCAAGTTAAGACAAAAAAAAAAAAAAAAAAACCCTTATTTAACTCAAGCTTCAAAAATAAGGCCCAAGCTTGATTTGTACATTTAGCTTAAATTGAGGTAAAAAGACATTATTTAATCAAGCTCAACATTTCATTAAGAGAGTTTTAACTTGGTTAATCACTAGTTATAATTGATTAGCACAAAAAGCGCAAATTCAATTCAAACTTTTAAAATGACACTCAACCTCAATGAGAGCTTGATTTATACAGACTTTTGGTGGGTTAACCCAAATTGAAGCAAGATTGAATTAGGTAAAAGAAAATTCAAATTTAATCAATTCTCAAATTTTAAAACTCACACCCTACCTTTCATCAAGCGAGTTTAGGTTGAGTTGGTTCCAAGCTCGATGCTGATCGCAAGTTATAACAAATTAATTGTAGATTCAATGGATTAGACTTAAGGGTTTGAGTTCGATTGATCAACCAACCCATGTTTCCATATCTAGTGAAGACTAAACAAGAGATGTAGAAGACAAAACGAGAGGTAGAAACAGGTGGGAAAAAGTGACGAAAGGGATTATCAGTTTTAGCACTCTTACAATCTAAGCTTGACCCTTCCTTGGTATAGTTGTCAAAATTGGTTTGGCCTAATGAACCAACTTGATGGACTGAAAAGGAAAACCATATAAGGTTCTTTAATTTAAGGCTCAAAGAGAACTATGCTAATTTGGCCTTGGCTTAAGTTATGTTAAGCCACTAAATCACAAGCCCAAAAAGGTCGAACCTATTTATGCATAAAAAAGGTCACCTTGACCCAACTTGACTTGCTTTTATTGCCTTAGGAAGGATCGAATAACTCATTTCGATAGTACTTTTCCTTTGCAATCAGTTTTTAAATAATTATATTTATAAACTTTATTCAATAATTACATTTAAATTTTGGCAAATTCTAACTAAATTTTGATATATATTTTTAACTATGTACCATTGTGTGGCAAATAATTTTGCATTCTTAAATAAGTTCTACATTTTAGCCGACAAAGATTAGTCATTTTGTAAGGTTCAAATTTATATCCCACAAAAAGGTTAGTTCAAATCTTGTTGTTGATTTAAAGATCTTGTTGGTAAAGATATGTAAGTACCTCTAAAAATACTCTTTAATCATTAAGACATGTTTTGACCATATATAATAAATTCTTAAGATATAATTCACCTAAACTTTTTATATCACAAAAAGAAAATTAAGTTCTACATTTACAGTTTTTTATTAACTATATATTTTTTAATCTACAAAAATCAAATAAAATAATAGAAAATTTAAAACACATCACGCATGTTACTCGATTAACTAATTTGAATTCCTCCTCCATTTTTTTTTTGTGAACAAAACATTTTCTTTTTTGCCTAGGACCATGATTCATATAAAGTGTGATAACTTTGTTCGAAAATTAAGTAGTGAAAATTTCAAGACTATGCGCTTTCTGTGCAAAAAATTACTCTCCGAATACTTCGTCTTTTAAACAAAATCATCACGGTAAACAAGTGCACTCGTTTTGTCTTTTTTTTAAAAAAAAAAAAACTAGTCAACGTAATTTTTAATTTTAAGAGCTATACGTTCTCGTAAGCCAATATAAAAGTAGCTATTCTGTAACAAAAAATAATATTTAAAAGACAATTTGAAAAAAATAAAAAACACAACACTTCTCAAATGCTAAAATAAAATATGATGCACGTATAAAATAATAAACAATAATGTCCTCGACAAAGATACAAAACAACGTCAATTCAACTTTTTTGCTTTTCTTTATGGAGTGGATTTGGATCTATTTTTGACAATGAGTATCCCATTTATGAGGCACACTGATTTCTGTTAATGTCTGGGTCCATCTTTGATCTTTGTAGGCAGTGGTGGATCTAGAATTCTGAACTAGTGGGGTAATTTATTTAAAAAATAAATATTGATAATTATTATTATTATATGAGATAGTTGGATTTAAATACTAAGATAAGAGGAACAAAATATAAAATTTTAAGATAAATATTTGTATTTTATTAAAATAAGAAGGTACATTTATTTACTCTTACATGTGAATTGGTAAGGAGATTCAAATACATAAAATTAAGGGATTCAAAATATAAAATTATAGGATATAAAATATGATATTTTTTACATTTTATTAGAATAAGATGATATATTTACTTACTCTTACATGTGAACTGGTAAGGAAGTTCAATTACATAAAATTATAGGATGCAAAATATAAAATTATGAGATGTAAAATATAATATTTTAAAATAAATATTAGTAATTTTATTAAAATGAAGGAGTGTATATGCTCATCCTCAATTGCATGTAGGTCCGCCAGTGCTTGTAGGCCCGGATATTCTAGAATCTTCAGCATTAAGGCAAGCTTGTCCATTACATTAAGATACCTGGCCTCGCATATATAAACCTCTAAAAGGAGCTTTGCAATGATATTTAAAAGTATCCTTTATAATTTGCCCATAGAGGAAACACTAGGGTCTCCTGAATACAAACCAACAAAAATTCCTGAGAAATGTACTCTACTTTAATAACAATAATTCACGTAGCTTCAACAAATCTAAAACTTTCAAAAAAAAATTCCTTCTGAAAGTTATTCAAGATTTTGAGACCTGTTAATTTGTTACGGAATTCTCTCCATTTTCGCTTGTTTTTCCTCCAAGCTTCTTTAACAATTGTGACTTATCTTAGTGAGAGGCACTCTAATACCCAAATTTAGGATACATTTTTAGTAGAGCGGGTTGTAAAGAAGAAACAGGGTATGATGGTTTGGAAATTAGACTTTCCTTATAGAGGTTTTTCCGCTTTTGTCTCGCAATTTAGTGAAGGAAGAATTTAAATTTGAATTTAATTCAATTCCAAAAAATTTATTTATAAAATGAGAATTACCTCTTATTTATATACACTATTTTAATTATATCTTTAATTAATATGAAATATTCAATACTCTTCATCATGTCAAAGACTAAATATCACAAACATGAAGTTTATATGACTGAAAATTTATAAGTGATATGATAATAGTTCGATTATTGTGACCCGTTAGATCCAACTATAATTATTATGATAGACTTTGATATTATGTTATAATTTGGATTTGAGTCTAATTAAATTTCATAAGACCAACATCTGAGATAAAAATTGAATCCATTTATATATATTATTTTGACCTTATTATTAATCTTTTGAAGAATTTAAATTTTTCACAATAGCTCCATCATGCTAAGCACTATTAGTTTGATTGAATAATATGATATTTGGCCCATCAATGAATTTAGTATAGTCTAAAATATTATATGATATCATCAAATGTTCTATAAAAAAAACATTATGGGAAAAATTAGAACTTGATATGGGGGCCTCGACAAGTGTGACTTGTATGACCGATTGGTCTAGCATCGGACTTGAATAGAAGTTTGAGTGGCACTGTGGAAGCAAAAAATTGAAGCAGAGTGAGTTCAGTTAACTACATCTTTTCATATTAAGATATTTGAACATAAATTTACTTTTATTTAAACTCATTTTACTTAAAATCAGTTTTATAAAACTAAAATCACCTACAGTTAAATCTGCACTCAAATACACACTAGGAACACAATAATTTCTTGCTCTCTTTCCATAAACAGAAGTGTGGAACCATTTTCTTCTTTCCGTACTAAATGAAAAGTGTCACCATTCACTCAACACTGATTCATATCATATGAAGCTCAATAATAAATGTCACTCTCCACAGTCCACCCACTAGCAAGTACACCCCACCAGACCACCATCATCAACTACCTAATCTAAAGCAAAGCTGCAAAGGTGCCTCACTTGTGTTCTTATTTAAATATTCCCTGGTTTCACTCATTCAGGTACTATGAGAAGAGACACAACAACACCACCACCACTAGAGTGAGAAAATGGAGCTTCAGGACACTGCTGCAAGCCGTGTGTCATTTGGATTTCCTCTGGGCTTAGCCCTTCTCTTTATCTGTTTAATCTTCATTTGTGGCTTCTTTTGCTGCTGCTTACATTGGACAAAGCTTCAATCATTTCTTCGATCTCATGGCATCATCAACACTCAATCTTTGACACAGACTCAAATACACGCAGAATTAGCTTCCTCCTACCAGAAACCAGCTTTTCCTGTTGTGGTAATAATTACTTCTCTTCCTAAACTCTAAAAAAACTATACATATATAAATACATCAAGTGAGAAAGAAGAATAAATCTTAGTCAACTAAAATAGATGGTCAATTAGAGTTTAATTTTCATATACAGTCACTATAAAACATAAATTTTACTCGGTCAACAGATTATGTCGATTATGATTTTTAAAGTAATTATAATAATTGTCAATAAACTTATCAAACATGTTAAGTTGTGATTGGCCAATAGGGTGTAAAATTTATGTACTATTTGTAATTTTAATTAAATTCTTAAATTTATATAAGACATTTTTCATATATAATTGTATAGTATAAGATTAATTTTTCTCACATTGAACTTTATGGTAAGCAGATGATGAAGCAAAATTATGCAAAGACTTTACCAGTGTTGATGCCGGGGGATGACATTCCGAAATTCATAGCCACGGCATGCCCATGTGAGCCTCCAAGAGATGAAATGATCACAATCCTTGTGCAGAAGGAAGAAGCTACTGATTTATGCAGTAGTAGCAACTAAAAGAGTTTAAGGTTTCAAGCCTTGAAGAATTCAGGGTACTATACATATACTATATATGTTGGAACCTCTCAATTTACAACGGCTAATAGCTCTTTGATAGCTTTCTGAGGAGTGAGATGCTAGACAAAGCAAGCACACTGAATTAAGGTGCCGTAACATAGCTTTGTGCTGAATGAGACGATAGACCAAGCACACTGAAGGTGTTGTAAGATACAAAGTTTGAAGCCCATTTGATTTTTTGTCAGAATGGGAAGAAAACGGTTGAAATTGTAACATCAACCTGTCTTTTTTTTTCTTTCTTTTTTTTCTTTTTCAAAAGCTGATTCAAGGACGCTTTTTTTTATCTACTCCTTTCAAGTTCAAACTAAAGTTTTGAATATGGAGCTTATTGGAATAATGTGTTTATTATGAGTTTTTTTTATAATTTATTATATACTTTCATTGAAACTTATTAGAATAATCTCTTTTTAACTTGTTAGCTTGTGACTATGCAATGGTATGGTTAATAATTATAATATAATTAAAATTATAAAATTTTACAAATATAAATATAAAAAACATAACAAACAATAATATTTAGCAAGAATTAAATAACTGTAAAATTATGAAAAAAAATAAATAATTTATAAATGTTGATACAACAGAGAATCAAATCTATAATATATGTGAATTAAATATAAAAAGACTTTTGGACTATTAGTAGTCAATTGAGTATTAAATGTATTATATAAAAATACAAAAACAATACTAAATATATTTAATTACATTGGTTGCCAAAAAAAAAAAAATGTATA
>PYAF01001287.1:94960-105273 GCA_007407185.1 Glycine tomentella
AACATAACCTATATTATACAAGAAGAAAAATGGACATATCATCAACTTTTAAGAGAGTATTAGAAGACTAATTTTAAATAATTTCAATTTATAACATTAAATATTATTAAAAATGTGTTTAAAGAAAATCTAATAAATTTTATAAGTTTATGATGTAGTTTTTAATAAAATTTTAATTAAAAAATTTATATATTTTTCATTTTATTCAAATATAATTTTAAAACAAACTTACTTTTAATTAAAAATCATTCATTATACAATTTCATTAAAAGTCACGTTAACACAAATTTTATGGAATACCAAACATAACAATTTTGTAAAGTGGTGATTCAATTCTTGGGCATTTTAATAGGAAAATAATGGGTAGGGTTTAGGTAAAATATTATAAATTTGTCTTTTTTATATCCATATTTAAGAAAATAAATTAGATCGGGACTAATATATAGGTAAGTAATAGCTTTACTACTCATACCCTTGCAATTTTGCCAAGAAAAATAAAATTAGAGAAGTGTGCATCCTTTTCTCAGTAAGTGGAATGTGTTGTTTTATTTATTTTTTTATTTGAAAACCTTTATGTTATAAAATAAGATGAAAATATTACATTATAAAATAAGATATAAAATAGTTATACTAAAATTTATAATTATTTATGTGAAATTTGTTAATTTATTTTTTGTATTTGTTCCTCATAATATATTCTTATTAATATAATAATATTGTGATATTGTGGAAAAAAAAGAGGATTGTGATCCGTTTTTAATCTAATAATAATAATTTTACTTTATTGAATTGTGCTTATAGTTTTTTTCAATATAATATATTTAATTATTCAAATTTACCAATTCCTAACTATGTCATATTGAAGTACCATTTTCTGTCGAAGTCAGATCAATAAACATCCGAAAATAGAAAGTCACTAGCATGTACTTAATTACCACTCACCAGTGGGAATAGAAGCATGCAAATAAATCTTTAGCATGCCACGAGATATTTCACTTTGGGGTATAATCACATATCATTTTCTACTTTTGTACCAGATTCCGTGGTACCAATGTGAATTGTTTGGCAGAAAAAAAGTAAATAATTAATGTAAATGCCTTTTAAAACAACTAATCCATTTTAAACTAGTTGACGATCTAGTCATAAAGGGTTCTACCCTAATATATCCTACCCAACACTCAACTAAAATCCAAAATATCTATTGGCATTGTCTTATGAGTCGAACTCCAATCCTTGAGTTGAGTAATAAAATTCATGTTATTAAAATAATTGCAAAAACAATTCGTAAATTTTAATATTTGATATATTTTAATGGCCTATATAAAAGTTTCTAATTCTAATTGGGTTTTTTTTTTACCTCGAGTAGACCTTTAAGTTTGTTGTTTAAAACAATATGCATCATTATATTAATCTTTATAAGAAATTAGTTACCTCTAAAAAAAAGAAATTAGTCACCAAATTAATTTGTCAAGAATTTTAAATGTAATCATATTAATATTTTTTAAAAATATTATCATATTAATATCTTAAAGATCTAAAGTATTTCATATTTTATAGTTTACCTTCAATAAAAATTAAAGTAATGATATAAAAAAATAAAAGATTAATATAGTAATATATTAAATCTTTGAAAGAGTAATATGATAACATATTTAAATTTTTTTAAAACTAATTCAATCATCCGAATTTTAAAAAGTTAATATAATTATGCAGATAACTTCGTAAAAGAATAACGTTCTGATTCTTTTTTTTAACCTTCTGGTTTATTCATTTACCCTTTTACATGTTTGAGTTACGTTATTCTTTTGTTTAGGAAACATAGCAGTTTTTTTTTTTTTTTTTCCTTTTTGACAGTGAAAAATAGTAGTGTTTTGCCACCCTCTTGTTGGCATATGGCTATTTACTTTACACATTGAAAGAAAATGCTATTGATTTCTGAAGGCTTCCCATCCGTCGATTCCACCAGAATGACAAATCGACGGTGCAATGTCAATCACCAGAAAAGCCATGCATTCAAGCTGCGTTTCCTCGTATTGTTCGGTGGAATCAACATTTTATTATTATTATTATTATTATTATTATTATTATTATTATTATTATTATAAAAAGGTTGCCGAAACAATTATCCAGAATAAAAAAAGTACAATATTTCAATTTTTTTGATATTATTTTAATTGAAATTAAACTTTTTATCAATGAATTATTCAATAAAATTTGATATTAATTATTAAATGAAATTTCAATTTTAATTAAAAGTACTAAAAATACTGAAGACATTAAACTTAAATTTTTTTATTATTATCTAATTACATATTATCATATATAATAAATTTTTTGATATTTATAATAATATTTTAAAATTCATATTTAAATAATTTCTAATTCTCAATATTATGTTTGTTTGAACAAAATTGAACTCAATTCTTTAAGTGCTTTACGGATATTTTGTATATATAATATATTAAAAAAAATATAATTACTGGGCAACAATTTTATACACTAATAAAAATTAAAAATTCATATTAATAGCTTCAAATATTATATATGAGAAATTATACCCTCTTCATTATTTATTAAAATTTGTTAAAAATTATAAAAAAAATTTATGCAGGTCTTGTTTCATATTTAATGAATGCACTCATGATTTGGTAGTTGATAATAAATTTTAGCCATAAAATAATAACATGTTAGAAAAAATATGTGAAAAATGTGTTGAGTATCACTGTTCATATTATAGTTTCTTGTAGATATTCTGAATTTTGACTTGTTTCATCTTAACCTCCTCCTTAAATAAAAATGGAAATTGCATAAAGAGCAGTGTTTTTCTTGAGACGCTTTCTTTATATTAAAGTCGTATATTTTAATGCATGCTGTCGAGCTTTTGTACTTTGTGACAAATGGAGGGTCCTTAGTTTTGTTTCTCTTTCTTCTCTCTGTTCTCTCAACCAAGTTCTCAATTCACTCTTCTTCACCCTTCTGATCCGCTAATTCTCAAGGTAAAACATTGTCTCTTCATCTTGTAATGTTTGCTTTCACGTTTTGTTTTCTCTGCTACCTGTTTGTTTAACCAAGGATTGGGAAAGTCCAAATCTTCAATCTTTTATTATGTTGCTTGTGTTTGCTCTAATGGCTCCAAGCCTCCAACTTTGGTATGCAGAATCTTTCCCTCAAATGGGGTTGCAAAAAAAATGATCAAACTTTTAGTCAATGTTTTCCCTTTTCCAAATTCTTTTAGGCCATTAAAACAAGTATCAAGCTTACTCTCTGTGAGTGTATTATATATACATATATACATACATACAGACATGTATGTTTGTATTTCAACATTTTAAGTGTCTTTGTTGAAGTGGCGATTTAGTGAAGAGTTTGGCTTATAAGTTCTTTGTGCCATCTCTTTTTTCTCTCTATATTTTGATCAACACTTGTCGGATGGTTTGTTCTCTTTCGGTTATTTTTGGGAACTTTGTCCCATGACTACCTCCTGTTCAAAGTAATTAGTCTAATGTATTTTGTGTACATATATTCATGATGATTGTGTTTTTGTTATTGTTACAATGTTTTTAATTTAGTAATTTATCAAATTTTCTAATTTAATGCCACTTAGGCACAGAAACAATTCTATGACAGATGTTGTTACTTGTTATTGTTTGATAAGGTATTCAAAATTGGGAGGTTTTCGTTTGAATTGTGATGTCCAAGCCACTGCTAGGCATAGGGGAGGAGGAAGGTCAAAGCAATGTCAATTTGTTGGTTTCTTCCTCAGCCACCATGGAAAGTGTGTGCCTGAATAGCTCAAAATTTAAAGAGCGCAACTACATGGGGTTATCTGATTGTTCATCTGTGGACAGCTCCGTGCCATCCTTCTCAGATGAGACTAAAAGCAATCTGAACCTTAAGGCTACTGAGCTCAGACTGGGGCTTCCAGGATCGCAGTCACCCGAACGAGGTTCAGATCTATGCTTGAGAAGTTCAATTCAGTTTGATGAAAAACCACTGTTTCCTTTGCATCCTGCTACTGATGATCATCATTCCTCATCAAAGCCTGCTGTTTTGGGTAACAAAAGAGGGTTCTCAGATGTCATGAGTGGATTCCCCGAGGTAAATACCAACTCAATCCAAGGGCACATATCGCATATGTAATTTTTTAAATGCTGGACCAGGCACTAAAAGCCCCCAATTTACTGTGCAGGAGAAATTGCTTGTTAGTTCTGAGGTCAACACAATATTGTCACCAAGGCCTTCTTCTAATGTGGCATTGAAACCAAACTCTATGCATGAGAATGTTGGGGCTCAGCAAGCCCAAGCCAAAGAACTCGCAACAGCGAAGGTTGGTCTTGAGAGGTCTCATGCTGTCAATGATAGCAGAACAAATCTGAATGATTCTGCTAATAACAATAGCAGTGCACCAGCTACCAAGTAAGTGGAAAGTGGGAATTGGCATAAAGTTTGGGCTTAACCTTGGAAATGATCTCTGATGAATGATGATCCTTGTGTGGCAGGGCACAGGTTGTTGGTTGGCCTCCTATAAGATCATTTAGGAAAAATTCACTTGCCACTACTACGAAGAATGTTGAAGAAGTGGACGTAAAAGTGGGGTCTGGTGCACTGTTTGTAAAGGTCAGTATGGATGGTGCTCCTTATTTAAGAAAAGTAGACTTGAAGAATTACTCTGCGTATGCCGAACTATCTTCTGCGCTAGAGAATATGTTCAGCTGTTTTACCATAGGTAGGAAAGAGTTATTTTTATTTGAAAATTTTAGCCTTTTGATTGTTGGAGCCATTTTGCCAGGATCCAGTTACTGCTTATGTTGATGTGAATGTCAGGTTCTTGTGGATCTCATGGAAATCTGGGAGGGGAGGTGCTGAATGAAACCAAGCTGAAGGATCTGCTTCATGGATCAGAATATGTTCTTACATACGAGGATAAAGATGGCGACTGGATGCAAGTGGGTGATGTTCCCTGGGAGTAAGTTCTGATTCATTTGTGTACTCACAAGTCCTTTATTGGCATCGCTTTTAAAAATAATGAATTCTTGGAAAATATTAGTAGAAACACATCAAGGAATGTTGATAGATGGTAGAAAACTAGCATTCTGCATAAAAGATTGTACAAAGCCAAGGAAGGCCTGAATAATAATTAATATAAATTGTAGTGCCTATCGTGTTTGTTGTGAGTATATCACAACAATGTGAGTACACAGAAATTAACTTTTTTAGCTAGAATGTATACATTCTAACATGCACTTGATGAATATGTGACATCGGCTGGGGAAGTGTGAAGATGTATCATATCCTCTTGTTCTTTAAGTCATATTCTTGTCAAAAAGGAAAAAGGAAGCAACTCATAGTATGTTTGTGAGCAACTAGGTTGGCTTGGTATAGTTTAAATGGGGTTTAATTTTTAACTACAGCACTTAAAAAAGTTCTTTGTCAATATGATGCTGTGTATTTAAAGAACTATTAATAGCTATTATTGAATGTTAAATATGGTACTTTCTTGTTTACTATTGTAAAGTTTTGCATGAACATGGATTAAATACATTTAAGCACATTTTGGATGTTAAATGGAGTTTTGCATGAATTAATAGCCTTTTTTCATTTCACTTTGAGTTGTTCATGAGAATGTATTTGAACACTATTTTTTTTTTTTTTATTGTCATTGATGTTGGCTATATCTACAAATTAACTCAATCTAATATCTAAACTCTTTGCAGGATGTTTATTGAGACATGCAAGAGGCTAAGGATCATGAAGAGCTCCGAAGCCATTGGTCTAGGTTAGTATTCCATTCAAGACCATTGATCTTAAAACCTATATAGCTAAAAAGCTTTATGGTGAAATTTATCAGAAAAGTAATGAATGTAACTTGCTGGAGTTAATGAATGGACATAAAATTCAAAATTTTAAATTAGAATATTTCAAAAGACTAATGCAGTAATGCATTTTGCAATCACTGTCAAAAAATTTCTTGGAAAGTTGGCAAAAATAAGTGGTTATTTCTCCAATATAAAGCTGAACCAGAGACACTTAGTGATCAAATTTGCAGCTGCCATTGAAATATGTTAAGTATTATTATAATTCCATAGTGAAGTTAGGAAACAGATAATTTCTTACACTAAAAGAGAACCACAGCATGCTGACTGTGGGAATCAAAGAGAAAAAAACTATGTTCAGAAATGGTTAGATGTATGTTATTTTTTTTTTCCAATTTTGGAAGTGATATATCCTAAATATAAACTCGAGAGTGGAAGAATGTAATTTCTCGTCCTTTATACATGAATTTTTCTGCCGCAGAAATATGTAGAGGGAGAGATTGATGGAATCCTAGTTAAGCTAGTTTACTTTACCAAATACTTTGAATCTGCTCTCAACTTCTATTTGATACAGTGAAGCCAAATCTATTACAAGTTTACTGTATAAAAATTTCCATGATTTGTATTCTGTGTGTTTTCCTTTCTGTCTTTACTTTTATAACTAAGAATATTTTCAATGTCAACTTTTTTGCAGCACCAAGAGCTGTTGAAAGAAGTAAGAGCAGGAATTAGGCAGTACCAAGCATCTCATCACACTCTATCCATCTAACTGCTTGTGGGGTTAAAAAGCTTTCTTGGCTATGTGAGGGAGCAGCACAAGACCATAATGGCTTGGAAGCACAACTCAAGGCATGTTGGACTGGATGGAATTTCGTACTAAAGCTTCCTTGTTGATCATGATATTATTTACTATCAGTGTGTTCTGTTGTCATGATGTTTATATTCAGTAAGCTTTTTTCATGATTGTTACTACTTATAAAACCCCAAAAACCTGTCTGGGAGGTTCTTATATTTTATGTGCTGTCATGTTCATGTTGTGGTGAAGGATTTGTAGTTTGTAAATTGCATCATATCTTCTATGTTTGCAACTTTGTGTGATAAAAAACACCAGGTTGTTATATATATAATGCACCTTCTACTATTTCTCTTGTTATCTGTCAAATGTCATGTGGTGGTAGTTAGGGATTGGCAAAGAATTGGAGCAAATTTTAGTTGTCCTATATAAATTCTTAATTCAACAATTTATTTTTCTTGTAAATAAAATTAGAAATGAAATCATGTTTGCCAAAGAAATAGTGCATATTCATATTACATGAGGAGAGAAAATATTGAGAAAAAAGATTATATACTGACAGTATAAAATAATTTTATATAGTTATTTAATTATAATTTATTACATATGATAAAGTTGGTTGAATAAATATTTTTCAAGAACCGACATGAAAAAGATAGAATTCCATAGTTAAAGTGTTATGTTTTGGGTTTGATCTACTTAGAACTAGAAATCAGTTTTTAATTTATAGCTGTCTCCCCTATGAGAATTGATCTGTGTCTTCAGTGTAGGCTAGAAGTTATTTTTTGTGTTGAAAATTTTAACCTCTACTTCTATGGCCTAGTTTGTAATCTTTCTGAATATAACATGCGAGAGTTATTAAAATAATATTGTGCTTGATGAGGTTTTGGGCCTTTGCATTAACTAATGAGATTCTGTCACACTGTTGGATTTGGTTGTCGGGTTGTCCAGGAACCTAGACCTATAGCATGTAAAGCTCTGATCATAGGGTGTAGTGCACAACAATGGAATAATGAAAAGCAAAGCCTTTATTAGCTCTTTTATTTTTATGAAACTTGCTTGATAGGGGAAAATTCTTGCATGAATGTTAACTCTACCTTCCCTGATTTAGTAGGATTATGGGAATTTTTTTTATCGAAAATTTATGGTTTATTGAGCATGTTGTATGGACTATAACAGTTTGGATTATAAAAAGACAATAAAACATTAAGTATGGACCTTTGGAGAGCATATTCTTTAGCTTTGGTTTATTGCATGCTGTTGGCCCCAGATGAACTCAAGAGGGGAGTGAATTGAGTTTATAAAATAATTCACTATTTAAAATCAAATTTAAAACAATAATATGAAGATAAAAGATAAAGAGAACATAATCAATTTTAACGTAGAAAACTCAATTGAGAAAAAAAAAACACGACGTCCAAATTGGATAACCAATCCAATGGACAACTCTACTATGATAATTTTGTGTACAAGAGTTCCTAGTATCCTAATTTCCTAGTCTACTCTTACACAACAATTATCCCAACTGGTATCTTTGTTTCCCAGCAAAAAGCTCTCGTCTCAATTCACCAAGAATAGAGACAGACTGATATCCTTGTTTCCCAGCCAGACTGGTATCCTAGTTTCTCAGCCAAAAGTCGCACGTCTCAATTCACCAAGAACAGAGACAAAAATTGATATCCTAGTTTCCCAGTTGCGACCTCTTCCAAAGTCAAAAAGAAGAATACAATTAAAATAGTTACCTTTACGCTTCTATTCCTTAAGCAAATAGGTACCTTTAAATCCTGATGGAGAGTTGAAGAATTAAACTTGCCAAACGCTTCTATATGATCTCACAACAACTCTCTCAATGATGCAAACATAAACTCTCTGAAATTCTAATATTATTTGGAATGGAATGCATAATATAAACACAAGAGTATGTTTCTATTTATACTAATTTAAGGATATGATTTTATCCAATGAAATCCTAAAGATATTCTATTTTATCTTATCTTGCAATGCAATCTTAAAGATATTCTATCATATTATGCAATGTAATCTTAAAATATTATATCTTATTTTTGAATGCAATATTAAAAATATTCTATCCTATTTTTGAATGCAATCTTAAAGATAAATATATTGGCAAGATCAATCTTCTAATCTCCTTACATAATATCTAAAAAATAAATAGAAACAAATCTTCTTAATTCCATGTCATCTTGAATGATATCAATCTTCAGGATTCTTCACTTAATCTTATCTTCAAATAATCTTATCAATTATGCTGATCTTCATAAATTCAAAATATCAAATCCAAAATATTAGTAATTTCAAAATATCAAATAATTATTATCATTGCAATTAATCTAATAATGTGGCATTCATTATTTGTTATCATCAAAACTTTATAAATCGTTTTATGCATAAAGGGTTCAACAAATATCCAACAATTTTCCATTTTTGATGATGACAAATAATTAATGCCATGTACAAATTAAATGAACAAATATACTATGAATGCACTATGAATGAATGATATTCAACTTTATTTACTAATGATTTTCAACTATTCCCTAGCCTTGCTAAGTTATGACTAGAATCAATAACTCACAACAATCTACCATAACATGGCATTCAAACCTCTTTCCCCCTTTTGGCATCATCGAAAAGATTAAAACAAACAATCATGATAGAGAGAATGGTTAAGAACCTTAGCAGGAATAGGGATACATGAAAATAGCAACATGAATAGAGCTATCAATGAAGAACAAGAAAGTGATAAAGATGAAAGACTGCAAAGAAATTAACATTCTAAAGCACATGCCTTAACATTGCAATAAATTGCTTTTTCGCTCATATTTAGAATCACTCTATGTTCTTATTCTCCAGGCTTTCCATAAGCTTGTACATCATGACTACTCTCCACTCTTAGTGTAGAAAAATTTCATAAGCCATCAAATCAATAGGTCTTTATAAGCTTGTAACGTACAAGGTGGATAAGAAACAACACAAAGAATAAGGTGAGATAGGAAACAAATAAGTATAGTATTGATATGCATAGTTTCTTACTTTCCTCTCAACTTAATACTTTCAACTTTTTTTTTGTTCATTCCCCCTTTTTCTTTTTCTTTTTCAACCAGATACCTCATAACTCTTGCTTTAGAAGATGATTTTTCTTTTCTTTTTCTTTCCACTGTTATTCCCCCTTTTTCTTCTTCTTCTTCTTCTTCTTCTTCTTTTTTATTCATTCGCCCTTTTTCTTTTTCTTTTTCAACCAGATACCTCATGACTCTTGCTTTAGAAGATGATTTTTCTTTTCTTTTTCTTTCCACTGTCATTCCCCCTTTTTCTTCTTTTTCTTCTTCTTCTTCTTCTTCTTCTTCTTCTTCTTCTTCTTCTTCTTCTTCTTCTTCTTCTTCTTCTTCTTCCTTTTTTTTTTAAAGGATTGCATATTGTAAATTATCAATAAAAATCAGAGTTAAGGTTCAAATGGGGTGACTAGGGATATAAAATACTGAAAGGGTTAGCTTGAAAGGCTCAAACGACCAAAGATGGCCTATATCATTTTTAGTAAACTTATGAAATATCTCAATCAATGAGCCTTGAGCTTCAATCATACAAGTTCTAGATTGCCTGCCTCACAGAGAAAACACACATGCACATTATTCCTCACAACATAGCAAATTCACTACAATATCAAGGCATGCACTTCAGAGTTAATA
>PYAF01001287.1:105373-127555 GCA_007407185.1 Glycine tomentella
TAAATATATTGGCAAGATCAATCTTCTAATCTCCTTACATAATATCTAAAAAATAAATAGAAACAAATCTTCTTAATTCCATGTCATCTTGAATGATATCAATCTTCATGATTCTTCACTTAATCTTATCTTCAAATAATCTTATCAATTATGTTGATCTTCATAAATTCAAAATATCAATAACTTCAAAATATCAAATCCAAAATATTAGTAACTTCAAAATATCAAATAATTATTATCATTGCAATTAATCTAATAATGTGGTATTCATTATTTGTTATCATCAAAACTTTATAAATCGTTTTATGCATAAAGGGTTCAACAAATATCCAACACATGCCTTGGACAATAAATTCATGTCTTAACAAATCTTTTACGATGCTTTCAACAGTTTTCGTAGAAAGAGATTAGAATGTTGAGGATAAATTAATTTTAATAAAATATAGTTCTTTATTTTATTATACTGTTTAACTAAATAGTTCATTTGACTAGGTTTTAGATTAAAATTAGAGATTTTTTAATCAAATGAAGATTATGATAATGAAAAATATTTTTTTTATAATTTTAATCTAAATTATTCTTAATCATAAGATTATTGTAATTAAGACATCAATAATTTGGTTAATCAATATATATATATAATCTTTAATGAAGATTAATAAATCTTATTGATTAATTTACATATATATATATATATTATGCATATGTATATGTGATCATAATGTTGATGGGTTTCTTCTTTAACCTTGTCATAGTGTATAGGGCTTGTCCACCGTGGCCCATTTTTATTGGCCTAAGTAGCTCAATTCTCGTAATAAATGGACTTTGCTATCTTGGTTTAAGTCTATCCCATGTAGCGTGCGATAAAATGGATTGGCTCACAAATCAAAGTTAAAAAAATAAGAATATAAAATGTAAAATTATTTACAAGAATAACTAAAAGTTTTGAAAAAAAAATCTAAATTGTGATTTTTTTTTATTTTATGAATTATTACTTGTTAATGATTAATAAACATACTAATAAAGAACAAACTAAATAATTAAAATAAGAGGAAAAAAGGAAGGGAATATGACATTGTCATTTATCAATAACAAACATAACTGAATACCTTTAGCCAATCAACCAAATATAAAACAACACAAAAAAATATGATATATATATATATATATATATATATATATATATTAAAAAAACACTATGGTGATCAACCTATTGTTAACCAAGTGACATCAGTAATTCAAAAGCAAGGTTTCGCTTATAATTTTCGAAGCCTTAGGCAAATTTTATGTTGAGTATAGAACTGTCCTCTAGTTGACCTTGTGATAGCCATGACTATACTTAAGAGGAAGATAAATTGATTTCTTTCTCAATCTTTAATGACAAAGTGTTCAATTCCCAAAATATAAATGTAGAAAGAAATCTCAAGCCCTTCACACTAATTAACAAAATAAAGCATAAACAATAAAAATAAAGAGTTAAAGATAGAAGAAATTGCACCAAGATTTATTTTGGTTCAGTTAACCTGTGTATAGTTCTTAAGCTCCACTTAAGAGTTTCCCTCCATATCAAAGTATTACAGAATAGTAAGTCTTTTACACTTAAGACCACCCACCTTGACAATCCAATGTGGAAACCCCTTCCATATCTCTCAGATTAAAACCTCCAAGACAAACCACCTTTGAATACAAAAGAAAAAATATAAAATTTGTTTATCACTTTGCACAATGACAATAGCATAACTTGAAGTTCTAACTCTTTCTTTCTCTACCAAGCATAGATTCCAAGAAGACTTGATGATCCAATCCATCTGGCTCGGTTATGTTCTTACATATAACTTTAAAAATTTTAAAAAGGAAAGAAAAACAATTTAGGAGTGTTACGTGATGAGGAAGATGCTTGCAGTCAAGATAGTGAAATGCATATGTGTTTGGGATCTTCAGGCTCATAGTGCTCTTTTGATGCCTAACATGTGGTAGAGCACGATGCCATTCAAAGATAGGATTGCAGACAAGCGGAGGAGGATACAACGGTGCAGAACTCATTGGACAATAACCATTGGTCAAAATCCGTCAACGATAACACCCAAGATGAGTCTATGAATGCTAGGTCCCAAAAGGAAAAGGAACAACTTGGGGGAACGAACGATTGTGAGAAGTATTTGAACTACAAAATCCCATTGGTGGAGAAGGGTGGAATATCAAAGTATGATACTGAGAAGGAAGATATGCACAAAAGGGGGAAGACCAAATTCGGTGTTGCGCTTCTAACGACCACAAAGGACAATTTGGAGACAAACAGAAGCACTGACCTAGATCAGGGTAAAGGGGTCATTGGGCCTCTGGCTTATTGATATGCGTCTAGCATATAATGTTTTTCAAGCTAAAAGAAGCAAGAATCGATCATAATGGAACCATAATCGACCTTATTTGTGGATGTTTTGATTGATTTACTCCAATTCACATTATATCTCATTTTGTGTAATTTTATAACAGGAAAACCAAGAGAAGAATTGAAGAAAGCAAAGATCAAGAAGTCAATATTCTCTGGAATCTCACGCGAGTAGCGTGAGATCTCCGCCAGTCGCGCCACAAACCTTAAATTGACAGATTTTCTCTGGAGTCTGGCGCCAGTCTCGCTACAGACCTGAAATTGATAAATTATTTCTGGAGTCTCACGCCATTGGCGTGAGATCTGGCGCCATTAGTGCCAGCGACACGGGATTTCAATATTTGAATTGATATTGCACGAAAATAGAAGATATGATAAGATTTTTATAACCTAACTATATATATGGATTGGAGACCAGAAGAAAGGGGCTGGAATGCAAAAATAATATCAGAAAAACACAATAGTAGCTTTGGGATTTGATTGAATCTAGGTCAAGAAGATTGAATCAAGATTGAAGGGGTTTACACTTCTTCCTCTTTTCCTATGAGATTCTTGGTTTAGGTATATCTTGTTTATGAGGTTAAGGTCAGACATGATTATGTTTGGCTAACTCTTTCCATTGTAGTTAAGGCCACCACTTAATGTGAACTCCTTTGATATTGGATTGAATTCTATGATTCTTTTATGCTAAATTATTTTGTTTCACCTTATGTTGAATGAATAATTTGTTTTATGAAATTGATCAATTTGATAAAGTTATGAGAATTAGGGTTCACAATAGGAATATTGGGACTTTGATTTCTTACGAAGGTGGAACAACAAATGATACATTACCTAGGAATAGAGATGTATAGTTGCAGATGAATTGATGTTTCTTACTTAATGCTTGATTAAAGAGGAATTACTAAGGAATTAGGATTTCACTTTGGTTAAAGGGTTAAAGCTACTAAGGAATTAGTCTTTAACTAATCTTCATGTAAAGATGCATTTTCTGAATAATTAGCATAATTGAAAGTAGTAATCATTCTAATTAGATAAGGAGGGATCAAACGGTGTGTGTATCTTGACTACAATTCTCTCTCATAATTTTCCAAAAATCCAAATATTATTGTCTTTGAATTCTCATTAATTTTTAGTTCTTGTTCTTTAAATTTTATCATGTCAAGATATTAAAACTCAATCTTATCAACTTTTCTTAATCCAATTTAAAGATATTAGTTGTGATAACATAAGTGCCTCAATCTTCATGGGAACGATATTCGATTTGTCACTTTATTACTTGTAACGATCGATACACTTGTCGAGTACGCAACACTTATTCGGATGCTTCTATTAGCCAACCCCCAAACTTCTAATTAAAAAAGATTACCATTGGGCCTTCTGATTTCGAACCAACAAAGGCCCTTCTCACTTCAAATAGATTTTCGGTCCTCCTAAGTTCTAATAGCAAAGTGTCGAATTCTCTAAATAGCAACACACCACCTTTTACTCCTTTCCATGCAAACAAGGTTGATGTTGCACCATGCAGCTCGAGCTCTAATATCAAAAGAAGAAACATTACTATAGTTGGCAACAATAATCAATATTACAGTAGGTCACATGCAAGTAGCAACTACAAAGGTAAGGCAGAGAAGATGTTGGACCAAGGTGTAAAGATGGGTTTCTCGGACTATGGCAACAAAAGGATAGTTATTGACAACTTCATTCTCTTAGAGAAAAAAGATGAAAGCAAGGTACACAACCTTGGCTGCAACAACAAAGCTGGGAAACACAAGTTTTTATGAAGATGCTATCATTCAATACTAGAGGACTTGAAAATAAAGGTCAAGATTGATAGAGGACTCATAAGAAAATATGATATCCAATTGGTCGCTCTACAAGAGACAAAAAAAGACTTCATAGAATCAGAGTTCTGTAAGCGATTATGGGGTGACTATGATGTGTCTTGGGAAGCTATACTTGCAAATAATACAATCGAAGGTCTCCTTTTTGTTAGGGCAATGGAGTATTAGTATGTAAAGAGTGAATAAAGGCAATCGATTCCTGGCAATTGAAGGCAATTGGAGAGACAACAATGAGGTGATCACATTGGTAAACATTTACTCACCTTGTGACTTTGAAGGTAAGAAAAGTATTTGGAAGGAACTCCTAGACTACAAAAATTCATCAAATGTATCTAGGTGGTGCATCATGGGACATTTTAACAGTGTGAGGAAGAGGAATGAAAGAGTGGGTTCTTTAAATAATGATGGTGGAAATAGTGGAAACAAGGAAATAGAGGAATTAGAGGAATTCCATGCCTTTATTGAAAACTTGGAAGCCATAGAGTTCCTATGATTAGTCGCAAATTCACTTGGTACTATCCAAATGGGGGAGCTAAAAACCGGATTAATAGAGTCATTTGCACTAGGGGTGGCTAGATGTTTGGCAAGGATCAATACAAGAGGTTCTAAATAGAGACGTTTCAAATCATTGCCTATCTTTGTTAAAAATAACAACTACGATTGAGTCACAAACCGTTTAGAATGCTAAATTGTTGGTTCCAAGATTCATCTTTTCACGAGGTGGTTAAAGAGACATGGTGGAACTCTCAAGTGGAGGGACAAAGTGCATATGTCTTGAAGGAAAAGCTTAAAATCACTAAATCGGCTTTGAAGAGGTGGAATTTAAAGGAATTTAGAAATTTAAATAATATAAACAAATAATAAATAAGAAAACTTGAAAGATTTTCAACATAGAATTGCTAAATTCTGACATAATGTCAGAAACAAAAGGATGCTCAATTGGAGATGAATAGTCTTGATTTGTCGAAGGAAGAAAGAAGTTTGAGTGAGGAAGAAAATATAAGAAAATTACATCTTCAAGGTGAATTTTGGAGATTAGAAAAATTGAATGAGTCCTTGCTAATTCAAAAATCAAGAATTGCATGGGCTAAAGAAGGAGATTGTAACTCAAAACTTTTCCACTACACCATCAATTGGAGAAAGAGAAAGAATGATCTCAATGGCATTAAAACGAATGAGGAGTGGGTTGAGGAACCATGTAGAGTGAAGACCTAAGTAAAAAAGTATTTTGAGGGGCGCTTTCAAGAACAAATTTATGGAAGACCTAAATTGAATGGAGTGGAATTTCCTTCGCTTTCCAATGAGGAAAATGCAATACTCATACAAGACTTTGAGGTGGAAGAAATAAAGAAAATGATTTGGGATTGTGAAAGTTCTAAATCTCCAGGGCTAAAAGGTTATTCATTCCTCTTCATTAAGACTTTTTGGGAGGTAATCAAGAAAGAGGTAATTAATTTTGTCAAAGAGTTTCACAATCCTAGATGTACATATAGCTCATTCATTGCTTTGATTGCAAAATGTGATAATCCTTTAGATTTAGGCCAATATCGTCCTATATCTCTAGTGGGTTGTCTTTATAAAATTGTATAAAAAATCTTAGCAAATAGAATGAGTATTGTCTTAGGGAAGTTGATAGATGGATGCCAAAGTGCTTCCATAGGTGGTAGGAAACTCTTACAAAGTAGTGATTGCAAATGAGATTGTAGATGAGGTCAAGAGGAGGAAAAATAATGCATTTTTTAAGGTGGATTTTGAAAAGGCCTATGATTCGATATCATGGGAATTTTTTATTTACATGCTACAAAAGGATAGGTTTTCGTGAAAAATGGATTGACTGGATAAGGGTTTGCTTGTTTTCATCATGGTCATCAATTTTAGTTAATGGAAGCCCAACATAGGAATTTAAATGCTTTAAAGGCTTACGCAAAGGTGACCTTCTAGCACCATTTCTCTTCTTGGTGGTTGCCGAGGGATTAAGCGATCTCATGAGGGAAGCATATGCAAAAAGTTACTACAAAGGCTACAAGGTAGGAAATGGAAGTTGTGTAGTGTCATTGCTTCAATATGCAGATGATATAACATTTTTTGCAGAGGTAGAACTAAGAAGTGTGTTCACAATTCAAATAATTTTGAGATTGTTTGAAATTGTATCGGGTTTGAAGGTGAACTTTCACAAAAGTAACTTTGATGCTATTAGGGTTGAAGAGAATTGTTGACCACTTTGCCAACATCCTTAATTACATAACCATGTCTTTGTCGTTCACCTATCTTGGTCTACCGATTGGGGCAAATCATAAGTGCATGTCTACTTGAAAACCCGTGGTGGATAAATTCTCAAAGAAGTTATCTTTGTGGAAGCACAAAGACATCTCCTTTGATGGTAGAATCTGCTTGATCAACTTGGTCCTTACATCAATATCATTATTTTTCCTATCTTTCTTTAAAATACTGAAGAAGGTTTGGAAGACTCTAGTGAGCATTCAACGAAGATTCTTGTGGGGTGGAGATGAAGAAAATAACAAAGTTGCATGGGTAAGTTGGAAAGACATATGCCAAAAAAAAAGAGGATGGTGGCTTGGGTGTGAAAGACTTGCAAGTTTTTAATAAATCATTACTTGGCAAGTGGCAGTGGAATATTTTTCATCATGAGCATGGTTTGTGGAATGAAGTGTTGAAAGAAAAATATAATGGTCATCGTGGAATCTTGGACAATAATGAGCATCCATGGGAATCAATATGGTGGAAAGACATAAAGAAAACTTGTGGATGATTGAGTGATAACAAATGGTTTGATGAGGGTGTGACTTGGAAGGTAGGTAATGGTGAAAAAAGTAGATTTTGGAAGGATCCTTGGTTAGATGGACAAACTCTAGAAAACTGTTTCCCTATGCTATTCTCGATTTTGGAACAAAAGGAAAATCTTATTGGGCTCATTGAGGGGAAATACTTGGAGTCGGGACCTCACATGGAGGCAAGAACTCTTTGAGTGGGGGAGAGAAAATCAAGCTAACCTTTTTTTTAAGTATTTCTTTTGTACAGGGGTCTCATATCTTAGAGGATTCATGGTGGTGGCAGTTGGATCATTCACGAATATACACAACAAAATCCACTTATGCGTACCTGGTGGACTCGATGGATGAATCATAAGTTTCACCTTTGTTTAAGATACTGTGGAAGATCAAAGTACCCAACAAGGTGAATTTCTTGGTTTGGCGTGCAATTAGGAACCATTTACCAACTTTGGACAAACCTTGCTCAAAGAATATCATAGAGATCACAAATACTCTTTGTTATTCCTATCCCAAGCATGCACCCACTTGCCAAAATTTGTTGATAGAACCAGAAAAACAAGAAGCAAGGGAAGGCTAAGTCAAAACCCATGCTATGAAAAACTAAATTTATACTGAGGTAAATCCTATACATCATTGAGAAATAAAAATAGTAGCCGAGTCCAAAAAAAGAACCAATATTACAGACAGCATAAAAATGTTGATAAACTCAATTCACCAAAATAACAAAAAACGTCTTAACAACCTCATATCATTTTTATTACCTTTTTTTCCTGGTTAAATATTTTCTTCATCCAACACCGGACACGAAACCAATATACTGCAGCGGCCCAACTTTATCAGCGTGGCCCAGTCTCCCCCTTCCCCCACTCCTTACACAAGTTTAATTATAGAAATTTAAATTATTTAGCCAGTTTAATCATGACCAAAAAAATATTATTTATTTTGAAATTTTTTTATCATTTAAATAATACAAAGGTCTATGTTGAAAAGCTTACATTTCTCCATTCAAAAGCATATATCAAATCATCAAGTGAGATCTTTCAGAGAAATATAATCAGGTTCAATTTATTTGCATTCTTCTTGAAGCAAAATAATTATGGGAATGGGACCATGTAGACTTGATCCCTTGACCAGGAAGAAAGTTTATCACTTTTTTTAGGTGTTTTAAGAGAAAAGACAAAACTAAAATACCATTTTCTCAAAAATAATGAAACCAAAAGGATACTTATTCAATCATATGGAGGAAGAGATGAGATAAGCACTTGATATATAGTCCTATGATTGCCTATTTTTTTTAATTTTATATCTTCTCGGAACCAATCGGATATAGCGTATTGACAATCATCCCATGTGATTTCAATATTAATGCAAAGGGGTTGTATTTTTAGGCTCTACAAGTCAACTTGCTAATGCATGCACCACCATTATAATTATACATATCCAATCAGTTACTAAAAAGAAGCAGAATATTAGAAAGAAACAAGTAGCTAGTCATATATAATTAAATGTAATGAATCAATTTTGTCTCATGCAGAACCTGTCAAACACTCAAACGCCATAGAAAATCCATGAAAAAGAAGCAGCAACAGCAGCAAACTAATCAATCTATAGGCGATAAAGAAATTAATTATATCCTTTACTAGTTTTTATTATTCTCACATGATTCTAATATGTCTTTATATAGGGGGGTATATAAAAATTAGTGCTTAAAATATCTAAGTTAATAATCTAGAAATGGACTTTTGTAGCTTGATGCAGTCCAATAGCATTACTTTTAATTTGTTTCAATACTCATTTTATGATTAATTATGTTAGGCTTTCAATGCATGTAGGAGTTAGCAAACTACGTTAGTGTTTGAATTGCCGTTAAAAGAAAGAGTTTTATTGAATTGAACTTTATAAACTTAAGTTTAATTAAAAGTAGGCTGAATGTAATTTGACTTGTGTTTGGATACTTTTGTTTTAAAAGTATTTTTATCATAAGAAAAACTTGTTTGGATGATATTAATGAAAATTACTTTTAAATGTATAATTATTAAAATGGATATGAATTTTATAATATTATATTATTAACATTTTTCTTTTATTCAACTTTAAATATACTTTTTATTTTTGAAATGCAAAGCTGAATTTTATTAGAATGAAATGTATGCCCTCAATAAAACTCCTGCCACGTTGCAGCTCTATGACTCCTTGTTGTGCGATCACAGTAACATTCAAGAGTAGTTTCTTATCACTAAAGTTATTTATTAACATTTTTATCTTATTTAACTTCAAATTTAGTTGATTTTTATCATATAAAAGAACCCTTCAATTCTAATTTCTTATTTTTATTAACATGTTACCTACAATTTACACGGCCAATCCCTTCCCCTCATTGCGTTTTCCCACTTCCCTCGTCCTCCCCTTTTTTGTCTTCTTCTCCGTCCTCTCACCAGTGCCAAGAGTCAGCTAACCACTTTTTCCGCTATGTTAGGGGTGCAACGAAACAGTGACGGATTTGGACCCGAATCAATGAGAACAGTGTATTTTTTTCATAAAAAAAAAAATCTAATAAAATTATCATATGAAAATAAAAACAAATATTAAAATCATAAATTTCAAGTAAGGAAAAGTGATACTGCTTTATCAAGATATGCATGTGCCAAAAGAGATTGAATTATAATGGCAAGTGGTAACTCTTACGGTTTAGTTTCACAAAATAAAATAGTATGAAAACATTGTAAAATACGAGATAAACGACAAGAAGTTATTAACTTTATTTAAGAAAAGATAACAATAGAATTTTAAATCAATATGTAAATAAAATAGTAATAATAATAATAATAAACATATAAAAAAATGAAAAAGAAATAATAGATTCAAATTCATAAAAAACAAGATGAATAAATATTAGAATACATTTATTTGTCTTCACATGAAAATAAGTGAATGAATACAAATATATAAAAGGCTAAAATATATTTTTCATTTTTATAAATATCAAAATGTTTAGAATATGTTTCTCTGAAATTTTGAGTATGTTTTTCATCCTCGCAAAATGTAAATGTGTGATATTTTGACTTGAAGTTAGATTTATGAGATCTGATCCTAAGTGTCAATGTCAAGTCTTTGTCACGTGTCAATTAGAACTTGACATGTTGACTATGTAATATTGATAAATAGGATCGAATCTCCCAAATCCAATTTCGAACCAAAATATCATATATTTACATTTTACAAGGATGAAAAACATACTCAAATATTCATAGGGATGAGTTCTAAGCATTTTAATATTTACATGGATGAAAAACATATTTTAACCTATATAAAATTAGGAGATACAAAATATAAAATTTTGATTATAGACAACTTCATGAAAATGAGAGTGTACATTTTTCCTCCCTCCAATATAAAATTGTTATTTTAGTTTTTCAATATAATATTAATTATTTATTCACTTATATTCCTTATAATATTAAAAATTGATAACAAAATCTATAAATGTATTAATGATGATATAAGATTAATTTTATAAAATTATCTCTCTCTTTCATTTATTTATTACTTTTTATTAATTTATGTAAAATAATTTAAGACAATAATTATAATAAAATAAAAAAAAATATTTTATTCTTGAACAAAATATAAGTAAATTGAATTTCAAATACTCATCATGATTAGTGCATATCTCAACAAGTAAAAAAAAAAACTTATAAAAACATTTACAGATTATTGATCAAATTAATGTTCACGTTAGCAGTGAAAATCATACTCATTTTCATATAAAATGGATTCAATCGTTACCATCTAGACTATTGCATGAAACTTAATATTAATCATATCATTGATCTCAGTTATATTTTACCATTTTCTTCTTCCAGCATCTCATACCCCACCCCAAATCCAAGGCCAAATCTAGCCCATTTCTTCAATTATTTACATTGAAACAGAAGTGATCCTCCTATAGTTATAACAGTAGACATATTTATATGTAGAGCTCGCAGCAATGGCAGCAACAGCAGGGGATGGCAAAGGTTCACAAATCACAACACATCCCTACAGTGAAAGGTGATGGATGTGCACAAAGCTGAATCATATCATAAAGCCTATTTCAATTACCAATAAACTATACATTTGCTGTCTTGGAGAATATCAACAACACTCAAATATCCTTGGAACTCACCTCAGATCCGCGTGTTGGAGACGGGATTGAAGGTCTTATCAAAGAAGTCTTAACAACACTTTCTCAGTCTCAAGCAAGGGCAAGGTCCCCTCTCTTGACACTCTAAGTTCTAATTTACACTTATATAAATATATATTTTTAAATTAGTTAATATGAAATTAATTATTTATGTTATTATTCTAATAATAATTAAAGTTAATTAGTATAAAATTTAATTGTATTTATTATTAAAATTTTTGTAGTGGTTAAGATGATAATTAGAATAAAATTATGTAAAATTAATTATGTTTGTTATTTTTATGATAACGGTTAAGGTTATTATCATTTAAAAGATAAATTAGTTTTAATTTTGTGTAAAAATAATAAATATTTTTTAAAAATTTATTACTCATTAACAATTAGGCATTTAAATAATTACAAAGGAAAAAAAATAAACACCTATAATAGGTTTCTGAATCTGTCCATGATCTTAGGGATTAATCTATTTGGAATGACGTCCACTTTTGTCTATTTTTTTTTTTATTTCCTTGTGTTTTGCTATAAAAATAATTTAAGTATATTTAATATTTAAAAAATCATATAATTTTATGTTAAAATAATAAGATTGAAAATAAGTTGAGTCATATTAAACCAAGTTCAATTCCACTTGATGAGAATTTGTTAAATTTGTAGTTCAATTTTAATTCAATATGAACTCTTTTTTTAGTTTGACCTCAATTTGATTCAAACTTCCAAACACAATTTGATACATGAATTAATTGATCAAACAATACATGACTCAAGTTGAATATATATATATATATTTAACAAAGTCAATTTTTAATTTAAATTCAATTTATTTGGTTCATAAACCAAGTTGAACAAAACAATTATTGAATCAAATTTTAAAGTAATTTTGAGTTGATTCAGTTAATTGTAACCATTATCGAGTTAAATAAAAAATTATATTTTACAATATAACTCAAAATAAAAACTAAATACATACATCTATAATTAAAAAAATTACTCGCATAAAAAATGTTTTATTATGATACACGTAATTCGTCGTCCTATTTTATTTTTAAATCTCTAAAGCAATTGTGAGTCTTAGTGATAATGAATTGCTTATGAGTTTGTCTCATCTTAATAGCATGCAGCAGATAAAATATTTCAAGTATATGTTTAGGTTATCAAGTTCATCAATTTCAAAATTTTAAGATCCGAAACCCGACTTGAACTTCTCGAGTTCTAAAAAAATTAATTTGATTAGAATTGTGAATTAATTTAATCCACCCTGATTTTTGGTCTTTTGGGTTTAAATTAGGTTAATTAGTACTTTCTTTTCTTACAAGTCAAGCATGAAATTTAATTGTTTGAGAATAACTTGATTCAACTCATTTTTACTTCTAATACGATTTGAAAACGTGGATTGCTTTCGAAAAAGAGGTTGATCGATGCTGATGATCAGTAATTTCATAAATAGGACGGAAAAGAAATATTGATTCTTAGATATGAAAAGACCGAAAAATGAGATAAAATTATCGGTGGCAAATTATTGATATAATGAGTCCCCGTCGTGCACTTTATCTGAACTTAATACTTCAAATCAGTGTTTAATAGTGATAGAGGAACACAACCATAATCGTGGCTAATTTTGCTACATCTTAACATCTAATCAGCCACCAAAGCAATCCACACATGATCGACTTCCACTAATTATATATTCTGATTAATTATGTTTTTTGTGTAGCAGACAAACAGTGCCCTACTCCTATTGATATTAAATTGTGTAATAGAACAGTTGAATCCCATTTATAGATAAGTTTTACACTTTTACGTGTATATATATAGCCACTTGTAACAAATTTTACTTGACAAAACTATATCTGGTCATATACTTTGGCTAAATGTTCATGTAATATAGTCAAAATATAGTTACAATATTTCATGCATGGCATATTAATTAATATTAATTTGTTCATGTCACCGGATAGATCAATCTATGATAGGAGATATATGATTGGAGATATATTTGCAGGTATATATATCTATCAGTTCCGTGCTTACACTCTCGGGCCAATAAATAATCTGGTCTGATATTACTGTCACTTTTGAGAATTCCCCAATCCAATCTTGAGAGAGTGAGACCTAGCTACAAGAGTTTAAACTGATATCCAGAATTGACAAATGACTACTTCCATTCCAAGTGACTACTTTTAATTTGCTATAGATTCTATATTGGTTATGATTATTTAGCGGATCCCTATGTTGAAACATATGATTTTTGTTTGGGTTTATATTAATGAATTATGAGTTTGATAATATTCACGTTGTACTTTTTTTAGGTAACCATAATATAATATAATATTGATATAAAATATTTATTAGTTTTTGTTGATATAAAAATTTGATTGATATTTTTTTAATTATGTTTTTTTAATATAGTATACTTAAATTTAAGACATTGCTTAAAGGAATTGAACATGACCAATAACACTTGAATAAACTATTTGGTGATATTCAGGTTGTACTTTAATGCTTTTATTAGTTTCAAAATATTTTATTTAATTTACAAAAATTCAATCAAACAATATATAAGACTTTGGATTTTAGACCATGAATATATTAAGGTTTAAATACATTTTTTATATAACATCACTTTTTATTTTTATTTTTGTCCCTTCATTTTTTTTCATTTTAGTTTGTCCAAAATATGTTTGTTTTATTTTTCATCTTTAAAGTTTAAATAGTAAACAAATGTTTTGAATAATAAAAATGCTATTTAAAGTCCTTTAAGAATGAAAAATAAAACAAACACATTTATAAAGACTAAAATGAAAAAAAAAATTACAGGAACATAAATAAAAATGTTAAATTGCAGAGAAAAAGATATATTTAAACCTATTATTAATATATAGGAGATTTCCTGTCTAAATTTTTGTGTAGGATTCTTTCTATTATTAGGGAAAATCACATATAAAAAATCAATAACCTAATTTTAATGCATGTAGCTTTAACTAGATCTCACGAAGACATAGTATTATAGTTGAAAAATAGAATTAATTAACTTATACATAACTATTAAGAAAATTAAAATTCCTGACATAGCCATAAATACAAATATTCGATTTATATTGTTATATTTCTCTTTGTGCAAAGGAATTTGAGTGATAAGGAAGCCATGGATTTGAATTTCTCATTAACATAATATACTAATTACTAACGTTTTCTTATAAAATAAAAATATTTAACCCTAATTTAACTTAAGATAAATTTATAAAACACAGTGATGAATTTAGAAATTTTAAGTTGTATAGAAACAATAACTTTATACATAAATATTGGGAAAATATTCATATTATGAATTACTATTGTTGTATTTTAAATTATGGAGATAATTAATAATTATACATGTTGAGAATTATTAAAATTATCGACTTATCGTGGAGACAGCTGCCCACAAAATGTGCCAAGTGTAGAGTCCCATACATTTGATAAAATATATTTCCTTTAACTATAATTTGTTTAAATCTAGCATCAACTTAGCCGACTAGTGATAATAATAATAATAAAAAACATAATTTTCAAGCACAAACGAGTGATGACTTAGGATAAAACATTAGTGTCGGCTTAATCAACTCTAGCAAAAATAGTAAAAATAAATAAATTTTATTAACAACTTAACATTTCATCTATCAAGTCATCACTTAATAAACAAACATTAATGGTAAATATGAAAAAAATAGTTAGAAAGAAAGGTATTAATCTAAAAAAGAGGTATTTTACATGTATGAAAAATATATATAAGTCTTTCAATTATAAAAAATTAAATAAATTCAAGTTAATGAAAAATTAGTTATTAATATTTAATTATACCAATCTCATTTAAAAATTAAACCTTTTTTCTATACTATTGTTATTCTTGTGAAACCTGATATCAAGAATAAAAGAAAGACATTCAAATTAAACCTCAACAAATGAAGACTATTTTGGGAATAATAATGTTATTAAATAAGGTAAAATTAATTTTAAAAAGTGATATGAACATATCTTTCAGACACCTCACTTTAATAAAAATTATTGAAAACTACAAAATTAGGAGAGATAATCATTAAATACAATGTTTAGATCAACAAATTTTTGTTGTGTTCAATAAATTTCAACCAATTAGAAAAATTGTGTTCAAAAAAGTGTATAAACAAAGTATTCTTAGTATTTCTCTTAGCTTAAATTTAGTTACTACCTTCCTCCCTAAATGTAAAACGCTTTTAACTAATTTACACCCTTTAAGAAAGTTAATTAATATAATTATTAGTATTAATTAAATTTATTAATAATTTGTATTATTTTATCAAAATTATCTTTAAAATTTTGGGACTCAAATTTCTCTCTTAAAGCCTTTAATTACTAAACTATCATTACTGAGATGTTTCCTTACTTTGACTTTCTAAATTGTAGTTGACTTTTGTTGGTTGATGGTTTGATCAATGGTTTCTGCATCTAAATCACTTATCTCTAGACTCAGAACTTAAATCTAGATCACTTAATTGTCTAATGATGGTTTTATCTTTTATATGTCTGATTTCACTAAGAAGAATGCTACCACACTACATATCAATCAAATACATATTATTTCTACTCAAGACTTTCTAATCTAAGAAAATTGGGATGTTACAACTAACATTTAAATAAGAGAAAAAGATAAAATAAAATGAAAATAAATAACCTAACTCTAAATCATTAAAGATATGAGTATAACACATAATCATAATAATGATTTTTAAAATAATCATGATAATGGTGTGAGTAATTTCACACTTATATAATTTCTCATTCCTATAATCATTATGAAGTAAGGGATAAAAAAAAGCATGATCAAGCATTTATCTTTTACTTTTAAGTCTATTTTTCCAATGTGAAAAATATAAAATATAAAAATAATAAATATGAATATATAATACTATATAATTATTAACTACTCAATGGGTGTAAGTCAATTGGCAATACATGTACACTAAGTTTGTGGGAAAGGTTCTGAGTTTGATCCCACAGAATATACTATTGGGGAGGGATGAAAAGAGCTTTAAATGTGACTAAGCTTCAAACTAAGGATTACTTCCATAGACGGTCCAAAGGGTCCACTTACTTCATCGTCGTCGTGGAGCCTCACTACACAAGTACAAAACATTGTCGAAAGGCAAACCAAGTCCGAAAATCATCTAGACTTAACAAAATAGGGATCCCATCCACACCTTATGGTGGAAACCTCTAATTGGTCGTCGTCTAGTGAACTCTCACAACTTCCAGCACATTTCCTGCCACACGACTCTCTTGAAGAATATCTTTGCATTCCACTGTGCGTTCACGTCCACTTGCACATCTCTTAAGCACATTACTCTTTCGGAAAAGCATTCTAGTTACATGGGTACTCGTGCTTGAGTCCCTATCAATTAACACAAAATGTGGCATGTTGTTCGAGACACATAATGTCCACTAGAATAGGGTTCTAATCCACACTTTTTCCTAAAATTGATTCACCTAATAGGAGATTCATACATGTATTAGCCAAGGTTCATGCCCTAAACCCTTAAGTGTCTTAAAAACTTATATAGACTAATTGAAATTTGTCTACTTTTATGCAATTCTAAGTTTTATAATTTATTTTATTCTATAATTCAGTCACCTAATAGGAGCATGTGTTAGCTAGGGTTTGTGCCATAAACTCTTAAGTGTCTTAGCAACTTATAAAGGCTAATGGTAATTGATCAACTTTTATGCAAGCTAAGTTTTGTGTTATTTTATTGCTAAAATTGAGTCGCCTCATTAGAGATTCATGTGTTAGCTAGGTTTCATGTCCTAAACTCTTAAGTGTCTTAGCAACTTATGTAGGCTAATTGAAATTTGTCTACTTTTATGCAATCTATGTTTTATAACTTATTTTAAGACGGAAAAAGTATATTTGAACCAACACAAGCGATATTTTTTATTATATATTCAACACTGGAGGAAGTAAAAAAAAAAAAACCTTTGCAGCAATTGAACCAGGTATCCAAAATTGCAGAGATTATTGAATAGTTTGTGGATTGTCAGATGTACCATATCAGTATACTCATCAACAACTCTGTAGGTTCATAGGTTGGTGGGGATGCCAAAATATGTTAGTTCGAAAACTTGGGTTAAGGAATGCTCCAAGCCATATCCAATCTCTTATCTTTATGGATGCTTTAACTAGTTAATTACTCAAATTTGATGTTTCCTCTAAAACTTTTCTTTCAAAAGTCCTTCAACTCAAAAATTCCAAATCCCTCATGCTACAAACTAATGTGACTTCACCATCAATTAATGTCATTATAACGCACTAGAACAGACTGAACGTAACTAGCAATGATTTCAAATACAACTATCGTTATATGCTATTGTCACTTTTCCATTTGGGACTTGACTCCACCAACAAAGTGTTGTGGCCGGTAGTTCAATTAATTAAATGAGTTCACATCTGGTGGTAAATTCATCAACCACACTAATGATGATTGAGCATAAATTTTTGTTGATCATATCATACCTAATACCGAAATCCACACTCTTCCACTTTTTTCTTCTTTTTCTAAAGCATTAGATGAGCGCTACACGTACAAGTACAACGTTCATCTGCAACTTAGAGGATTATTTTCTTTAAAGTTTTTACTAAAAGAAAAAAATATATTTTCTTGGTTAAAAATCATGAGACTAATTTTCTGAAACCTAAAAATTATCAAAGTGAATTTTATTTCTCCTAACAAAAAATTTTCTATATGAATAACAAAATAATTAAACTTTGAACTTTTGTCAACACGTTTAACAAACCCACTTATATAACAATTGTGCTAGACCTTGGTTGCAACTTAAAGGATATGACCACTGATTTGCTAGCAATACGTTATAGGGCGATCTTGTAGTTCTTGGTTCATGAAGATACATTGTTAGATGTTCCATTTTTTTTCATTGAAGTCACACCTAAATTTGTGTTCCAGAGATAATTGTTCATATATTAATAAGAGATGTATGAATTCTCGAGAAAATAGGAGTTGTAGTGATCCCCTCGGATCGCCTAGATCCAACGAGTAAAGAGAAAGGATCTACATTAGATTTCACCTCAATCACCTCATTTATCCTCCTGAGGATAAGTTTGGTTTCAAGTAGGAGAAGTATGTTATGCTAATATGTCTTGGATGATCTACATCATAGGGTCAGACGAGCACATTAAACTATACATGTGACAGAGAGTCATCAGAGTCCAGACACAACAACGCAATTATGAGGGTTGCGCTCTACTATTGAAGTAATAGCCCGTCGTGCGGACCTTCCACCGGGCCTGCTATGCCAAAAACATGAAAAAGTATAGCTAAAATAGTGTATATAAGCATGACAATTTTCACTTAAACTAACTTTTGGGAATAATTAACCTACTTACGTGCTCTTCAAAGCAGATACATGTTTCTAATGGTATGTTCATATGAAAGAAAATAAAAAAAAGAATATTATTAATCACATACTTTTTTTTTCATTTAGTTGAAGAGAAAAAAAATGACTTTTTTCTTTCAATTTTCTCTTCAATTTCAAAACCTCTTTTTTTTTTTTTTAATTCATTTCAAACTTATCCTTACTATCACACTTTCTATCCACCGTACGAAACAGATCATAAAAGGTAGAGGCAAATCCCACGAGTGGATGAAGCAAAGCCCGACCAAACAATGCTATCTAAGGCCAAGCATGTCGTAAAGTGAGCCTTAATTTGGACAAAAAAGAAAGAGCACTAGATCTCACAAAATTCAATATCTAGTGTGTGAAGGTCAAGTTCACCAGGTTACGGTGCCGGTACCGCTTAAAGTGAAGCCATTGACAAGGAAAAAATTCGATGGTCCATGCCTATTGCCTAATATGGATTTTTCTAAGTGCAACTATAGTTATACATAAGGATTGATAAGGCAATAGGCAATAGGCAATAACACACAAAAAGCAAACTATAGGGTAGAAATAACAGTATCAAACAAAAAAATTAAGTAACCATATGATCCAAACGTCAGCAATGACAGAGAGGGAAAGCTTTTCTATTGAGCTAAATTGCCTTGTTATAAGAGGCTTGAGCCTCAAGTCCAATCCAAAACACTGTACGTACAATAAAAAAGAACTATATTTTGGGAGAGATAAAAGTGATTTGTTTAGTCTAAGTTTAAGATTTGAAATTAAATTTTAAAAACTAAAACCACAAAAACAGAAAACAAGTTACAAATTTTAAAAATTTGAACACTTAAAGTATGTTTAAATAAAAGTTACATTCAATGTAACTGACTATCATGTCAGTGAGACAAAATACTTGTTCTTCAGTTTGGTGCATTGGAATGTGTGATTTTTTGTTTGATAAACTTTTAACTGCAATTCAAACACATACTTAAAACTTATGACCAAACAAGTCTTATAGCATGTTTAAGAATTCGTTGGATTGACATGGAATGTACTCTCGTCAGCAGGTCTGCCTCTTTGATTCTATGTTCATTCGCTGGATCTGCCTTGGAATGCGCACTACATCAAAAAAACTGGAAAACAAACATATACATTCAAAATCAGTTAACACAATAAACCGGAACAATCAAGAAAAAAAAATCACAAAATAAAGCTCTAAATACACTTAGTAATATTCTTATGTAAATAGTAAACCTTAAAATTATTAGAAAAGAGGTACTTAACTTGGTATAGTACATTAGACTTTGAATGGAAAACCTAACAAAGGACAAGCATAGAGAGAGCAAGGCATGATGTGATCGTGTGGAGGGTAAGGCTATGATAAGTGTAAGGCTGTGTTTCGGGAGGAGGGGCCTCCAAGGGCTGGTCTACAAACTGCACCCAAAGAACGGACCATAAAAGGACTTCTCATGTGGATCTGATTCATTTGTTTCCCATTAAACATATGATTCATATTTCTTATGTTATTGACCGACACAATCAAGAGGGTTAAATTAGTTCCAATGATACGATGAAAGAGAAATATAAAATTAAATTTAGAAGAAACTGAAATACAAATAGTGCAGACAATTCAAATAGCATTTGTGCTAATAGATATAAAGTTGGTTTACTGATAAAGAGAGAGAAAAAAAGAGAAATTACATATTCAAATATTTCTACTAACAAAAATTAACATATTAACAACTAATATTTATCTATTTATAAAAAAAAATAACATTTGTGTTAATAGATATTCTAGTTGTATGACTATTTGAGATTGATCTTTATTAATTATGTGTCAAATTTTGGCTGGACTCCACTGAACCTTTCTTGACCTCATCCTCATGCAGTGTGCAAGATATTTCCATCGGTATCGATTCACTTTTTTTGTTGTGTTTTACTTTTGCTTGTTTCTTCATAAGTCACTTCTATCTTGTAGTACTACATGAATATGCTAGACTGTTTTTGCATTTAAATTTTTCTTTTCAAATCATTTCAGAATAACAACACGACACAAAATATTCTTGATTTTTGCATTTTGTTTCATTATTTTCCATGTCCTCGTCATTGAATTGCTTTTCACTCTCCACCTTCTTTTTATCTACCATATTGTGGAATAGTTGGAGCCTTCTAAATCAACAGCCAAAGCTTGCGGTCAATGCTCTATATGAATAAATTCCTTCTAATAAGTATTATTTGTGTCATCAAAGTATGGATGAGCTTGAGATAGATCAATTTCTTTTATTGACAAATATTAATTGTTAGAATGTTAATTTTGTTAATAGGAGGATTAAACCTATGATATTTTTTTTTCTTTTTTTCTTCTCTCTTAACCATTCAATCAATTTTATATCTCTCTTAAGATAATCAATAATAATTGAATTCGTCAAATTTCCAACTAAGATCAACTTCTTAAGCTGTTAGCCTTCCAAATTAGAATCAAGTTCTGAAGCCAAATGACAAAATCAAGTGAAAGTCATGAATAGTTCTATAGGTTCAGTGGGAGACAATTACAAAATTAAATTTAAACACAAATAATGTAGATAATTAAAAACGATAAAGGAAAAGAGAATTGTACAAACATATTTATCCTAGTTAGCCACATGTTACCTAAGTCTTGTTCCCAAGTAACTATTTGAGAGTTTTTTACTGCCTATGTTGAATTTACTAGTACAAAGAGGATTTTTTGCATGGATTATTTTTTACTTTCTACGTGAACAAGGGCGATGTGTAATTAGTCGATATAGAAAGTAACTACTTTTTAAATTGATTCAGAAACTCATATAAAAGGTCTTTTCCTACATTGATGTTTAATTGTTGTAGAAAGTATTGGTTGATTTTGAAGATTCGATCTGTCATTAATTATTTTGAAGATTCACACATATTGAAACTCTGTTTTCTTTTGAGAATGATAAGAAATTATGATAGTGCACTTATATCTTATCTTATTTACACAGTAGTTTAATGTTTTTTATAGGCAAAACAAATTCGTTAATAAACGGCCAAAGCACAAGTTGTGCCACGATTGCTGTAAAGGTGTACAAAAAGATCAAAGAGCAAATAATTATGTATGTTTAGCTATTTGCTCTTTGAAAAACAGTCAAAGCACAGGTTGTGCATTGTAAGAATACTGTCTAGTATATATTAAATGAAGATTTCAGGCTATTAATTAGTTCTAAGATTTAATTATAAGAATCTAATTATAATAGTTTAAATTTGATATAATTTTTAAAATTTAAAGCATTTTAATTAGATTCTTATAATTAAATCTTAGAATTGATTAATATCCTTAAATCTATATTTAATATATATTAGATAGTATCCGTGTAATGTACAAATAAATTTGGATGAGATTTTTTTTATTATATAAAAAATAATATTAACAATTTTATTAATTTTTTATATCAATGAATAAAATTAATTAAAATATCCATGATATAGAATATATTTATAAATGAAAAAAATATTAAAAACATAAAATAATAAAGATAGCTGAATGTGATTTATTTTTAATACAACTATAAAATTAATTTT
>PYAF01001287.1:127655-192151 GCA_007407185.1 Glycine tomentella
AATTTAATTTATAAAAAATAATTCATATATTATTCTATTATAATCACTTTTTATGGAAATCATTAATGTCCTGTAAAAAAATATTAAAAAAAATTAAGCGAACGAATAAAAAATTGTATTTTATATGAAAAAATGTCACCAGAGCATACAATATTAATCAACAACTGTATGTTATATAACATAATTGATTGATTGAATGATTGATGATTATCATTCAATAATATATTTTATTAAAAAATTAAATTGTCAAAAATATTTTAATTATCCAATTAAATGAAAAATTAAATGATACAATTTCAAAATTCACCTACCAAAACTAAATTTTCAATAAATAGTTACTAATTAAATTTAAAAATATTATTTTACTTTTGGCAGACTATTTAGGAGAAAAAAGTTTCCCATTATTTCTTACTTTATATAATTAAATTACGTAAATTATATAATCAAATATCAAATGTTCAATAATAATAATAATATCATAATTTAAATGCTATATTACACTTTATTCTTTTAATTTGATATTCGAAAATTCTTTTTAAACTTGTTAAATGTTACGTTACATCTTACTCTTCTAACTCATTGACTCATAGTCCCCTTTTATATGAGTTTTTTTCAATACTTTTATTGTCTTTATTTTATAAAATTAGTGTATATAAGTTGTGTTTTGTTATTTACAAAGTCTCATTAACAGTAAAAGTTAAGATAATGTATAAATATTATCTCTTCCCAATCTATTAAGGCGTCTCCTACTAGTGATAAAATCATAATGATTTATATAAACATATAATACATTGGATATAAAGACCCTAACAATATCTATGAATTTGAGATCAAAACAGAACATAATAAATATTTATTACCAATTTTTACAATTTACTTATTATTTTATTTGTATAAATTTTAGGGACATCTTTGTTTAGGGACATCAATTCATAAGTTTTTATGGTTTAAATATAAAATAAATTTATTTGAAGTATCAATTTGAATGTATCTAATAAAAAATGTGATATATATGGAGTTACTAACATAGATTTACTAAAAAAATTAGAAAGTGTATTTTAGTGACATGCATCTTTTCTCTTGGACAAAAAAACCGTTTTTCCTTAATTTACATTATCATTAATTAAAGGACTATTAAGTAATTTTGATCTTACTTTTTTAAATGCAAATAATCAAAATCCATAATTTCTGTCCCACATTATTTTTTTAAATGCAAATAATTAAAATCCCTAATTTCTCTTTCCCGCGTTCTCTACCTCACATTCCATTAATATGAAAGTTTGGTGATCTAATCCTTGTTCCTTTAAGCACTGCGTCTTCTTCACATCCCAATTTCTTATCGAATTACTAATTACATTGTTGTAGTCTTCATTTGAATCGGCAAATTCAAATTGGCGTAATCTATTTTGATGCTTTATGTTAACTTTCATACTAGCAAATTTATCCTTTCTACTTGGTATTTAGTCTGCACGGTAAGCTTGCTAATATGAAGATGAACATTATTAAAAACAGATCCTTAATCTTTTATTCAGAAGATAAAGCCAAATTCACTCAATTTTAGATTATAAAAACTGATGCTTGCTGATCCAGAGCCTTTTTAGGAGTTGATGTGTAACTGCAAGCTAGCTGTTTTTGTGGGAGAGAAAATAGGATTTAAAATTATTTGCATTTTCAAAAAATTAAAATTACATTTTCGTCTTTTAATTTATTCACGTTTAAATAAATAAAAAATGGCTTTCTTGTATAAAAAAAAAAAAAAAAAAAAGAGAGAGGTTCAGACTAGACTGCTAAAATACATCTTCTAAATGGGTGTGTGCGGTATAATTAGTTTCGATTTTTAGATAAAAAAATCAATCAAAACAAACCAATCTTTTGTGATTTGATTCGATTTTGTTTGATATTTTTTTTTTTATTTTTTTCATCTATTTTCATAATTTAAAATATATCAACTAAACTTACTTAACTATTATGATATTATTTTAAAAATGAATTTTATTTTTATTAAATCTTGTTTAATATATTTGTTAAAAATTATCATTTTCGCTTCTATTTAACATTAATATAAAATGATATTAGCAACTCTCTTTGTAATATAATAGTAATTTGTACATCAATTGATATTTAACACTATCTTTTAACAATATTAGTACACCATTTCTTAACATATGAAAGTAAAATATGCATTTTGATAATAAAACTGTGGAAAAGTAATAATTTATTTAATACTTATTATTAAGTATCATAATAAAACCAATATAATTATAATATGCGGTTTGTTCGGTTCGGTTGTGATTTTTTATATTTTTTATTTTTAAGGTTTTCAGTTTGAATATTTTCAATTTTTTTGGATCAAGTTAATGGTTTTGTTTGGTTTTGAACATCAAGCCAAAGTTAGCTAAGAAAATTCGTTTATCATGGGTCCAAAAAACATGTGATAAACTGTTATTTGATTGTGCTTGAACCCCAAATTTTGTCCCATTTTATCTTGTTTTTACTTCATTTTATTATCAGAGCCTATTGGTATGTGTTAAGTGTAAACAATTGAGCAAGAAAGCTAATAAATTGAGAAAAAAAAAAAAGCCCAAAGAGAGAAGAAAAGAGAAAGTTCTAAGCATCTTTAAAGAGCATGGCTCATGCTATACTTGCATGCCATGCTATTCCAACATAACCATGCTAATTTTTCAAGAAACTCTTCATCAATGTCACACATCCGAGCACAACCGTGCTACTAATAGCATGATCCATGCTACTCCAAAGCCAATAATTAGAATCAGCATTATCACTTTTTGAAAAAGGTCATGTTCTCAACACGACCCTTGTTGACCTCCACGATGCAGTTTAATTGTCATTAGTATAAATAGAAAATTGGAGGCATTTTTAGGTTAGCTTTTACTTATTTTCGAAAAACAAGGGTTTCTAAGTTTTAGAGCTATACTAGGAACATTTGGGGTCTTAATCGGTAAGGGTTTTCAATCTCTTTGATTCTCAATGCTATTTTGTATGATGTTTGGCTATATTGTGACCATGGTTGGCTAAACCCCATGAGCTTGGATGTAGTTGTACCTATGTACTTTGATTCCATATTTAATTGAGTTCTCCGATGTTATTTAGTTAATTGTATTGTTTTATTATTTTCTCTTTTATATTGGAATTGATCACTCTGATTCATAGTTAATTAAGTATTAGTGACCATTTATTCGGAATTAACTAACCTGTAGAATGATAGGATTCATAAAACTTGCATGATCAAATTGGTGGGAATCTCCTTTTTACAAACCTGTAATTCATCCTTAATCTTAAATTAAATCTCAAATGACTAATTAAGGATTAATTCAGGGAGAAGAGTATTTTAAGACCCTAACCATATGCCAAAAATTTTACGAGGCAATTGACGATTAATTATTAACTTAGGGTTCTTAATTATAATTGAAATTAGGAAAAAATGGGTACATGCAGATTCATAATTCGAGCTTGTCTTCGTTCATACATTTCTTTCTTAGAAAGTACCATTGCTTAGATTAATTTATATTTTTTTGACGTAATTGGTAAACAATTTCAAACACAAGATAAAATTCCCAAAATTATTTAGTTTATGCAATTTGAATCATTTAGGAATATAATTGGTCTCTAGCATATGATATCAAAACTTTCGAGTCCACAATATTTCTGCGTAGGGTACATTTATCCTTGTGCAACATTATTTTACGCATCAACTTGTAATGATCTAATAGGTAGTTTAAGAGAAAGTGTTAGTGGAAGATAAGTTCAATTGAGCATGCCTTAACAATAGGAGCAAGAATCAGAGCTAAGAGAGTAAGGTGAAGATAAGATTAGTTGAAACCTTCCTATAATTGATAAAATGGACAACCAATTAGTGGCCTAATGTGGACAAGCATGATCTTAATTATTTCTTATCTCTTGTATAAATATGTGTTTTAAAAATCATTAAACAATAACAAAAAAACCAATCAACTAATACAATTATCTTTTTTCAACTATTTTTCTTTCAATTTAATTGTTTTCCATCTTATTATTTTAAATTCATTTTTCTTCTAAGTCCAATAGTATAATAACCCTTGGAACTAAAAAAACAAAAAAAAAATCTGGCGCCAATAGCGCCAGAGTGGCGTGGTTAGCGCCAAATATTCTGGAAGCTGGCACCAGAAGTGCTCCAGAAAACCTGTTTTTCACTGGAACTTGGCACAAATAGCGCCAGAATGGTGCGATCAGTGTGGGAACTCGGGCAAGACCACTATAAAAGACCATTTCTCACGAAATTAGGGCCCAAAGCTTCACCTTCTTCCTCCTTGCACGTTTCTGCCATTGATGAGATTTGAAAGCTTCATACCCACTCATTCTTTGGCCAAAACCTTAAGCACCCAACATGAAACTTGTAGGAAATCCTCCTCTGAGTTAGAAACCTTCATCACTTTTCCCTAAAAATCATCAAATGGAGAGATCATTTTCTCCAGGGAACTTCTCAAAACTTAAGTTTGGTGGGGAAATGAGGCGATTCACGGACACCCAAGCTTGGAGAAGTTGTCCACTAGCCTTTTTTGTCGATTTAGAGGTAAGAAACACAAATTTTACCATTTATTTGAGAATTTGTTCTTGAGGTGAATAGTGACTCATTTGAGTTAGAGATAGAATTAGGCTTGGGTCCTTTAGAAAAGTATGCTTAAGAGGTTGTTGTGATGAAGGATTAGCTTTGAAATATGATTTTTATGGACTTTGGAATTTGGCTCTAAGAAATATGTGTCGGAAGAATGTTGGTTAAATTGGTGATTGTATGACATGCATAAGCCTTGATGCTTGTACAATATGTGCTTTAGAGGCTATATAAACAGTGAAATTATGTTGAAGTAACCGTTTTAGTCATATTGTTAATCCTTGAGTTTTGGGCCTATATAGTGTTGAATTCTCTGAATTGGTTGATGCAGAGTCTTTGGGAGACTCTAGTAACTTGGTTAGATCGAGATAGATCCTGTTGAGGGTCTGTGAGTTGCCTATTAGGTGGTTAGTTATGATAACTTTAAGATTGAGCACAAAGAGGTTTATATGAAATAGAATAACATTTCTTGTCTTTCTAACAGTTGAGAACCGTTGTTGATAACTTGTGTGCCTTTGTATAGGGCGTGACACCGAGGGTGTCAGTGGCGTAGACCACAGTTCTGGGAGTGGACAGCAGAGCACTGTGTTACCAGGTAAGCTCTTTGCTCTTGGGAAATGTTTCCCACTGCCTGTGTTCAACCGTACTCCGAGGGAGTGATGGTTGCATACATGATGCATGTGCATTGAATTGGTTGTTATAGCTTTTTCCATGATAATATGTATGCATGATTCTATGCTTTGTGTGTATGGTTGTCTTTCGGATAGATCTTCTGGCCAGTTAGATAGATATGGACCTCCCTAGGAGTAGAGCGCAACTCCTAATTTGGTTTGCTCACGTAAAGGGTGATGATGATCCCTTAAGATCAAGAGATAGGTGGTCCCGTCGCAGTTGAAGCCTATTCTCGAAGTTGTCATATACGTTCATTCATGTGTAAAGGGGTAGCTCCCGATGGGATGACACGGGTGTGAGTTCCAGCCTCACACTGGGGACTGAAAGTCCCAAATGCTGATGATGATGCATCTTGTGGCGGGCGTAGTACCGCAGATATACATTAGAGTTAGAGGATGGCTATGTATTATTATGAGGGTCAGGTGGTCGAGTAATTGTGATGCCTTTGATCTTGTGTATTATTGAAGTGAGCCAGGGGGAGGAGAAGCCTCCAAGAGCCCTGAGCTTACTGAGATTGTATCTCATCCCGTGTGTGGGGATTATATTTTGCAGGTGATACATCTGGCATAGATGATGGGTCTCAGGGCGGGAGGCCTCGGTAGGGACAGACTCTGTGTAGTTGCTTGGTAGTGTGATGAGAGCATTGTGGCTCACTACTTTTGTTTTGATGTATTTTGTACCCCTGTGAGGGAAGATGTGTGTGTACACATATTATGGATTCTGTTGATGTTTATGATGTATAGACACTGCATGTTTTGTACTCTCGTGTGAGGATGTGATCTATGATATCAAGGCACTGAGAGCCTATTCTTTTGTATAGCCACATGAGTGGATTTGATGATGTATACGTAAATACATGTGGTTTATTTCTCCTGATATATCTATATAGATATTATTGATGTATCTGTCGTTCTTTATGTTATTTGGATTGTTGAGGCTGGCTATAGTGTATTTGGGATTTGTATAATTATCAGAGGTTACGTACCATACATAATGAATCAAGAAATATGATTTTGAAAGGAAAAGCTTCCATTGTTTTAATTATTGGTTTTTAAATTAGTTATCGCACATATCTAATTAAGTAATTGTTAATACACCGGATGCATACAGGGTGTTACAAATAGTTTCCTAAAATTTGTTACACTTCACTTCTAAACAAGTATTTTCTAGAGTAACTTGAGAATTCATGACTATTAGAGGGCGATTTCTTCTTTCAACACATAAATCGCTTGATCACATATTCAAATTTTGGAATCATGTTGGAGAAAAAGTTAGCCGAAATGCATTTGACTAGTCTTAATTATTATTTCATGCGACAACAATTATACATTTGATTGATTTTAATCATAATTTAATATTAAATTATATCTTTTTATATTTAAAATTTTGTTAACTTAATCACATTTAATATTAGATTCTAATTTCAAAATTCAAATTACAAATTAATTAATGTGAGTTAAATTTAAAATAAAAAAATAAGACATTCCTTTATCAGAACGTGACACTTATACTCACAATTTCAGTCTGCCTTTTATATAATATATATGATTTTTCAATAAGAGGTTCTCAAGGCCCGAATCAGAAAACCCTACACTCTAACAAAGACATGCACCAAGAGCAATCGACACATGAAAACTCACATATCGAAACCATGATATTTGGAGGCCAATGCTTTGCTAAACCATCTGTTATGATTGTGTCCCTGAACACATTCTAGTAACTAACATTCCAAACCATATTCATGAACCTCCTGATATCACTAATTAATTTTAATTAGCTAGCTTGCACACGGATGACTAGATGTGACTCCATGATCCATAACCAATTATTTGCATTTTTTGAATTTTGTTAATAATATTTCAATGGAATTAGCTTGTTGGTCCTATATAATTATTCTTATCTCAAATAATTCAAGGTGAAGAGTATGTATCTCAAAGAACGTATTGTCGTTAGTTGTATGATTAACCTTCTACGTGACATGATGATGTTTATTATGCATGCACTATAGACGGGTTTGGGACTTCGGTTCTTCCCTTTGTTATCATATAAATTTTATAGTTTCTACACCATCATGTATTAATTATTGCCTTTTTTCTCCTCTGATAACATGTGTAATCGTCCAATGAAAATTTCAAGTAATGATTCAAGTAGCTGACATCAAAAGGATGAATGGGTTTAGCCGCAGATCTTCAAGTTAATTTTTTTGCATCGAAGACATTGAGATCAATTCCAATCCCAATGAATATTGTATATATTTGTCAGTTTCCAGAAGAAAGGGGTAATTTTGTGTTGTTTGCGGCATTTAGCGAAGCCATGGTTGAGTGTAGTTGTTACTATTGATTACACAGATAATCAATGTTGATGATATGTCTTATGTAGTGAAAAGATAGACTAGTAATTTATTTTCTAAACATATTTTTTAAATACTTGACTCAAATTCTTTAAATATTACAATTTTGTTAGTAGTTTAACTTCTTGTTTAGTAATAGAATAAATTAAAAAATTTATTAGTCTAAATTCTTACTTAGTAATAGGTTTCACTCAGAGTTTTATAATTTTTAATAAATTTAGTCAATAATAAAAATAAGTTAAAAAGGTCATGTTAGAACTCAGAAAGTATTACTATTAGTGTAATATTAAATGAGAGTATATTTGAGAATTTTCTTTGTAACTTAAGTGTACATAGGTTTCAAGCAACCACTTTTTAGATTTTTCTTTTTTATGTGTCAAATTTTGGCTTAAAGAGACTCTACTTAGCCTCTCTCCACCTCATCTTGAAGCAATCATGTATAGAATTGTCCTTGTCTAATACATTAATTTTTTTAGGGTCTTCTAACCAAGTGATGTAAGGGAACTGGTTAAAAAAAGTAATAAAAAATATTTTATTGAAAATTATATATGTGGGAGTGCATTTTAAAATCATAGGAAATCTCATTTTTTAATTTATAATTTTTTTTATCATTTTACTTTCTTAACTAGTACTTTAAAAATATTGGTTAATATATATATTTATCATTTTCTTATGCTTACACTACTAATAATGTGATATTAAATGAAGACATATTTGAAAAAAAATTAACTAAACTTTGATATTCTAAGATGTCATTTTTTTGGGATAAAAATAATAAAGCTAAAACATTTTAAGATATGGAAATGAGGTATTAAAGTATAGGAACTTAATTTATAGCTAAGAAAACATATATTAACATATTAGTTTTATGCATAGAATACAATGCGCGCATGTACACCTCATGCTATTCAACTTATACAGAGAGAAGAAACAGAAGAGAGAAAAATTAAAATATAATAGGTGATATGATCTATATGATAAGAAAAGAAATAGAGACAAATAATAAGTATCATTTGAACACACATATTTATATTATTGTTCTATTGTAGTGTACAAAAATGATTATGGGATAAAAAAAACCTATTTGAGTCCTAGAGAGAGATAAAAAAAATGTTAGATAATATGATATAATAAAGAACAAAAATAGATAAAAAGTTAATAAATACTAACTAGGTGTTTAAAAAAATGAAGTATCCACAAATTATTACTACTCTATATATTGTTATTAATTTATCTTTGTTTCTTTGCTTTTCGTAAATTACAATTATTGAAATTAGGAATTACTAAGTAGGTCGATCAACTTGCATCTAACACTTCTTAAACTAGGCAAGTCAATAAAGGAAACGAGTTAAGAAATATAACTCATCTCACTTGGAGATAGCTAGGTTAATGGGTTGACTCGCCAAAGGATAAAATAGCAAGTTGATGGATCATAAAATGACATGACCGAATTGGCATGCAAGTTAATTGATGACCGACTGAAATAGCTAAAACAATATTCCAATATGCGTTAGCTCTTATAATTTAAACTTTGCACAAAGAATCATGTGTGATGTACTGAGTACCCATCTCATTTTATTATGCACCATCCTCTCAAGCTCAATGATTATAAAGATAAAAAGTCTAAAATAGTGAATTGGAAGGTCATAAGCGAATTAGAAATGAACCAACTCACCTCGATTCATCTTCAATTTGTTGGGTTGACGGATTAGATAGAATAAGTTAGACAAATTGATAGATTGAATTATTATTGTCACCGTTACAAATATTTCTCGGTTTCTATATTTTTCCTCCTTTTGTGAACCTTTATATATATATATATATATATATATATATATATATATATATATATATATATATATAATTTCTCTTGCATATTATTCTTTTAGTGATTGTTTTTTAGACTAAAATACTACGTGTCACATTTTTCTCTTCTTATCTCTGTACCCTTAGGATGAGTGTATACAGCCCAAAAAGGTGTGAGATATGAAGACAACGTTTTTCCAATATAAAAAAGGTATGGATAGGGATCGAAGCTAAGAAAAGTTTTAGTACTCAGAGAAAAGCCAAGCCAAACTGTGTAGTACTTGTTCTCTTCTCACTAGCCTCTCCGTTTTCCTTTGCCTTGCGTCTCTCAGTATGGGTACTGGTTGGAGAAGAGCCTTTTGCACTAGCGACCCAGATAATTCCACAATACGCACAAAACACAGAAACCAAAGTCCTACTCCTTCCCCCAGAAGCTGCGTCAGCCTGGGCTTCCTCTCCACACCATCACTGCACCACCACCACCACCAACAACAACAACAACAACCAAAAATTTCAACAATCACAGAACCACCAAATGACAGCCCCAGATTTCAAACCAAAACCAATAAGTCAAACCCAAATTCTCCTCTCTCCCCTAAGCTCAACCTCTCCCTCTTCAGAAACAGCTTCAAATTTAGAGTAAGTTACCTTCTCATAATTTCACTCACTCATAATTCTTCTTTTCTTTTTTTAATTATTACAACACAAATTTATTTATTATTTCTTATATATAATAACAGAATAATTGCGGAATCTGTTCGAATAGCGTGAAGACAGGGCAGGGAACGGCCATTTACACTGCAGAGTGCGGTCACGCGTTTCACTTCCCCTGCGTCGTTTCCCATGCACACACCCACGTCTGTCCCGTATGCGACGCCACGTGGAACGACGTGCCGCTTCTACAAAACGACGCCGTCGTTCACACCGAGAAACAAAATCAACCCAATCATCATCATCATCATCGTTCCGATTCCGTCACCTCCTACGACGACGACGAGCCTCTCCCTTCTCCTCTCACATGCTCCACGCATTTCACTCCGATCCCCGAAGATGAAGAAAACGACGACGTATCCGAGTTCCCTGGCTTTTTCGTCGATCCAAAGCCTCAATCCTCGTTGCGACAAAACAACGGTGCTGATTCGAGGAGTGTTCGAGTGAAGTTGATGCCGGAGTGCGCTGTGATATCAGTATCGCAAAGCCACGAAACTCGTGCTTTGGTGTTGCGAGTGAAGGCTCCTCCATCACCGTCGCCGCCGATACGGCGGCGGCGGCCGCCGATGGATCTCGTGACGGTGCTTGACGTTAACAACAGCATGAGCGGCGGGAAGCTTCACATGCTAAAGCGCGCGATGCGTTTGGTTATATCGTCACTCGGCGCGGCTGACCGGCTCACCGTCGTGGCTTCCTCGGCTAATTCCAAAAGGTTGTTACCTCTGAGGAGAATGACGGCTCAGGGACAACGCGCGGCGCGGCGCGTCGTGGATCGGCTGGTGTGTGGCCATGGAAACAGCGTTGGTGAAGAAGCGATGCAGAAAGCCGCTAAGGTTCTCGAAGATCGGAGAGAGAGAAACCCTCTCGCTAGGATCTTGCTCTTATCAGACGGTCACGACGAGAATAACAACAAAAATCAACGGAGATTCTTAAGCCACATGTCTTCTTCCATCCGGTTCGACTGCATCGAAGTTCCGGTTCATTCGTCTGGGTTCGAGACTAAAAAAACCGGTTTAATACACGAACCGTTAGAAGATGATTTTGCACAATATATTAACAAGACATTGAGTATAACGGTGCATGATTTAAGAATTCAGCTTGGCTTCTCCGCGCCGGCTGAAATCCGAGCCGTTTATTCATGCAGCGGGGGACCCACTGCGCTGAGCTCAAACTCGGCTCGGCTTGGTGATTTATACGCTGAAGAGGAGAAGGAGTTGTTGGTGGAGGTTAGAGTGCCCATGTCAGCATCAGGGACCCACCACGTGATGACAGTGCGGTGTGTTAAGAAAGACCCTGCGAATGAAAAGTTTGTATACGGTGCGGAACACGCGTTTACGGTGGCGCCGCCAAAGAGTATTCCAATTTGTGGGGGTAGGGTGGAGCGGCTGAGGAATGTGTTTATAACGAGCCGAGCTGTAGCCGAGTCGCGGAGGCTGGCGAAGCACCACGAGTTTTCGAGTGCTCATCATTTGCTTGTTTCTGCTCGGATGCTTCTGGCTCAGTTCGGCTCGGCTGAGGAATACGTGCGTGGCTTGGAAGCCGAGCTAGCCGAGCTTCAGTGGCGGAAGCAGCAGCAGCAACGGGTTGAGAGGGAGGTGAGGTTGGTGGATGAGAGTGGTGAGGTTTTAACGCCAACGTCGGCTTGGAGAGCCGCTGAGAAGCTGGCTAAGATGGCTAGGATGAAGAAGTCGTTGAACAAAGTTAGCGACTTGCACGGCTTTGAGAATGCTAGGTTTTAATAATGCTTGGTTGTATTTGTATTAAAAAAATAAAATGTGGATTCCAGAAATGTATAAAATAAAAGTGTGGAACAGTAGTTACTAGTTAAAGATAGGGTGCTGAATGAAATGGGGACAAGTAGGTAGAAGAAGTGGTGCCCACCTTTTCTTCATGCATAGGAAGATTACTAGCTAGAAGAAATTAAGGGTGAAGAATGTTATGTGTATAATATTGTAGAGCAAGTTTATGTTAAGATTTTTTAATTGCACGGATCAACACAAAAGTACTTGGTTAATCTTCATTAATCGATTTTAATTATCTTACTTGTACAGTTTGTATACATTTTTCTTGCAATATAGTAGTACTCAGACATAATATGATTAATAATGGGGAAATAGCATCCCTTATGGGAAGGCACGAAAACTGATTAATTGGATTTATTTGCCTTTGTCTTGTGTTTTTGAATTTCAACCAATCCCTTCTGAATATCAGAATTCAAACGATGCATGCACCCAGAAACTCTCATACTAGCAACACTCAGATGTCGGCATGTTGATTTTAGGGTGGAGATTTTACCATATGAAATATGAATGACAAAATTGTAAATGTTGCAACAAATTAAATAATGTTTTCTGTTCTTCCCCATTTTTTTTTATTATTTAGTAGTAGTAAATCGTAGTAATAATAAGTTTGGCTTTGAATGGGAGAATGGAACATTTTGTCTAGTGGGTAATACGTGGGGCTAATGATTAAGGATCGGACCAGAAACGCGAGTAAAAAGCTTAAAATGATCTTTTGGTTGAATGATATGGCAGAGGACAGCACATAACATATAGTGGGTTGGACGAATAATGATAAACAAATGATTACATTGAATAATAATAATAATTGGATGCCTTTCCAATCTTTTATTTAAATATCTTATCTTCCCGTTTTGCGATTAAATCATTAGAAACATACTATGTCTTTGCTAGCTATGGTAAGAGGGAAAACGGTTCTTTTTATCTTTGGGAAACAAAATTCCCCTACAACAGAGTGAGTTTAACATGCGATTCTTAAGGGGTGTATCATGTTCAATCAAATCAAGTAGTTTATGTGTATTTTGATTGTTAAAGGTGGAAAGAGAATAATTGATCCATGTTATTAAATGTGTGTATGGATTAACATTTGTTATTTACATAATTAAATTTTTATGTTAAGATGTACTGAAAACAATTAAACTTATTTTTGTGATCCACATTTGAGTTGTGTGGATAGAAATCCAAATATGTTATAAGTGTGTTTAGAAAAAATTAAAACATAAATCATATCTTATCTTTTTACATGTAACAACTTTTTTAGCAAAAACTACTTAAACATACTTGAATTGAACATGAATTCACTTGAATAAAACACGTAAATGCTATAAATTGATTCCAAACATGTACCAAAATCAAATCTTTTACTTATTTTAAAAATCTACTTATCTCAATTTAACTTCTTAATAAGAAAGTCACCGAATAATTATGTAAGATTTTTTTATAGATAAAATTATGTAAGATTTATTCCAGTCCTTTCATCTAATAAATAAAAGAATTAAAGTGTCTTATAGTTTCTCTAAAACCAAACAGATATACTTTAAACTTTAAAGGATATAGAATATCTTAAATAAAAGATATAAAATGTAATAATAGTTTATTTGAGTTGTTTTTAGAATTTGATTTAAGTTAATAATTGAAATTTTAACAACTTCATAATTTATTATTTGTGTATGTATTTTATCTAAATCTCACCTATTGTTTTTCTAACTAATGATTATAATTATATTTTATCATTTGAAATACACTCCTTTACAAAATCCACATATCCTTTATAAGAGATCAAAGTTTTTTTAAGGAACAATTTAAGCATGTGCCCTAGGTATTTTATATCTTACTCCAAATATTTCTTCAGATAAAGGCACAAAGCGATTGAAATTGAACACCATCTTTTTTGGTTCATTGTAGGACTTTTGTTGTCATGTACCTCAAGTGGGAAGCCGCAATCTCACTCACAAAAATCACATGCATTAGATTGATATATGATCCAAGAACACGAAGCTTGGGGGGGCCTTGGGAGTGGTAATAAATGCGATGTTTGATTTGTGACAATTCAATTCAATTGGTTCTCTTTGAACAGCCTCTGTCAGCTATCTTTGACAACTAGCTAGCTAATAATTTCCAACTTATTCATGTGCACGTTTGTACGCATCGGCAAAAATAAGATATATAGGATTCATTGGATAGAGAAGAAAAAAAATATATTAGCAAATTAAGATATTTAAATTAAAATAAATTCTAAAAATGTATGTCTCATATCATTTTATTATTTATTTCTCTTATTTTTTTATACTTTTTATGCAAATAAACACACCCATAATCTTTGATAATAAATATCGAAAAGGTAGATCGTGATAATAAGAGGGATCATATTTCTGGAAATGTGGAACCCAGCATAGCAAGTGTCTCAGTTGTCCTATCCATCAATATCTACCTTAAGGTGTGAAGTCATAATAAATTAGTTTTTAAAAGATAAAAAATTTAAATTTAATTATTATATTCATAAAAAATGTAACAAATTGATCATTTTATTTAATTTTGAGATAATTTTATTATTAAGTTATAGTATTTAAAGATTAATATGAAAATAAGTTATAATTTTTTGAATTAATTTTATATTTTTATAAAATTTAAAATTAATTTATTATTAAATTATTTATAGAATTAATTTATAATACTTTTTATATTTCAAAACAAATTTTAATTTTTTTTTATCTTTTTAAAGACTAATTTATTAATATTTCACATTTTCAAAAATCATGGATATTTTGTTTTTGTTTGTTGTGTTAACGAAGAAACTCACTCTCCTCTGCTAGCTGGCTACCTCTCTGTAAAAGTACTCTAGTTGCCTTAAGTCTGAGTGGTTGCCAGTTTTTTTCATGCTCAAAATAAATTAGACTTAACATATGACTTAAGTAATTGGTAATTTAGATATTTTCAACTCGATTAGTTAAACAAGGGTGTAAGCTGTTAAATTTTTTTAGTACTTATCAATTACGAATATTTTTTTTTAAACATTTACATAAGTAATAAAAGTTCAATCTCTTATTATATAAATAGAGTAGGACTTATAGGTTGAGTAGTTATCTCTTGAAGGTTATTCTTCATTTTAGAAGGATTAATTTATAAAAGTTCAATATGTTATTATTATGATTATTATTATTTTTATTATCATTATCACCATCATGATCATCTTTATATTCACCATCACTAACAAGATCGTCGTTTATAGTGATGGTGATAGTTATGGTAATGATTTTGACGTAAATTAAATATTTAAGATATTTTATTTTTTTTATATAAATCTTATAGAGATTTGATGTTTAAATGATTTTTAGTTTAATTTAAAAAGTTTTAATATTGATAACTCATTTTAGAACTAAAACATAAAAAAATATATTCCAATAAGAAAACTTAAAACAAAAGAAAGAATATAAAAGTAACATCCTTATATTTTACCATCATTAAGTGTCATTATAAAATATAAATATAAAAAATGAGAATAATGTGAACATCATCAAAATAAAAGACAAAAGAGGGTAAGTTCAAAAAGCAAAAAACACATGCTCACAATCAAACCCTGCATATCAGCAAAAAGCAATTGTATCATTAATGATTATTTAGAGTTTTTATATATTCAAGAATTTTGAAACCTATAAACATAACTAACCTTAAGAGAGAAAAATTATAAGGACTTGTATTAAAAAAAATAATTATAAAACCAAAACTAAATGGAATTACTAACTGAGATTTCATCCTCCAAAGTACAAATTAGAATATAGAATATATTAAATTTTAGTCCAAATAATCAGCGGTTTCCGAATTGTGTCCAGCTAACCCCTCCTCTCCCCCCACCCCCACCAAAAAAAAAAAACTAGTGTTTAAAGGTGACAACAGCAATTTTCCTTTACGCACCTCCACTTTATACAGAAACCTGCATGTGAAGCAACAAGATTAAAGTTATAAACCAATGGCCACAAGAAAACAAAGAAATTAAGAGTAGACTACCTACCATAAAAGTTACATCCAAGGATAAAACTTATATACAGTTATGAAGGTGCTTTTGTTGTTGTTCTCCAATTAAAAATTAGAATTTTATCTTGCTAATTAGCATATTTGCATAATTGCACGCATGGAACAACATCTTAGTTTGGTCTTATATCCAAATTCAAATTAATACAGTTTAGAAATGATCCAACTTGGGAAAAAAAAAAAAAAAAACAGATAGCAGGAGAGAAACCTTTAAACCGTACGTAGGGTGATTGGGTGAAGTTTCTTCAAGATCATTTATTGGGTAATATCTGAACACCATCAATCATTGCAGTGGCCGAGTCTAACAAATTTTTTTTGGAGCGACCAAAATAGCAAATTGTAATATATAAGTTTTTTAAAATCAAATATTAATTAATTAATATATTAATTTTTTTTTTAGGAAAAGGGAATTGAACCATCACCTTTTCCTCTCCTCCTTTTCTTTTAAGTACCATACCATCCTTGCAGTCGGGAAGCCACCAAAATTTTTTATCACATGTCAAATTTTAAGTATTTTAAGTAGTGTCCAATTTTATTTTTGGTAATACCAAATTTTATTTTTAAATTTATAATTTTATTGGTAATGTCAAATTTTATTTTTAATCCAATAAATTTATTTAAAAATTTAAAAAAATATTTTTAGATAATGTTATGGTCATTACTAATTTGGCCATGGTTCTGCGACTGCAACATTGTAACTATAATGATACTCTATAATAGTATTATTTCAATATTGATTATTTTCTTTGGTAATAAAATATTTTTTCTACTTTTTTTTATTATAAAAAAACTTGATATAATATTAATCTGAACTCGAGCAAAGGCGCACCTGCAGTACATAGGAATCCTGGAGTTGGGAGATACAGGCAGCAAGGCAGTCTCTCTTGAGGCACAATCCGCCGTGGCGACGGAGGAAATCAGTGACTTAAAATATGACTAATATGCTTACCAACTCATTTTATAATATTTATCAAAAATAAACTCAAAGAAAACAAATACTAATAAAGATTTAATTTAACAAAGTGGAGATGGATATGTTAAATCAAAATGTGATTCATAATGTTATTGTTTTATTTAAAAAAAAAAAACTTCCTATTGTTTATAGGACTTGCTTATATACTCATATTTTTCTATTCTATATGTGCTTATGGATAGAGCCCCATCGTCCTTCACAACAAAAGGGAGGTTTTTTTTTTTAAAAAAAAAATTACTATTGAATTATCGATTATTGATGATCATATTCAAATCTTACTAGGATATTTATTTGAGTATAACATTTCAAATCAAAAACAAAATCATACCCATAAGAATTGAAAATTGAAATCTTGTAATATTTTCATTTAGTTATAGGCTATCGCAAAAAGAAAATTATTTTAAATTTAAATTTTATAATATAATTGAATAATGAATAAGCATTTAATTCTTTCAAATTCTTTACTATTATTTTACTCTAGCGGAAACAGCGAAGTGGTTTAGACTTAGAGTCGCAGAAATCTGTACCTTCTAATTCGTTGAGTATGTGACGATCCACCAAATAGATTACAAAAATCAACATGAAGGACCATGTTCGAAAATGTGCAGTTACATGAGAGGGGTTAGAAAGAGTAACTATAACACGGTAGAAACTGACTTACCGGGAAAGAAGTGAGAGAGAAAAGGATTCCAAAAAAAATAAAGATAAAAGATGGTTATTTCTACTTTAATATTATTAAGAATAAAATAATCTAAAAATGTGAAAACAAAAAATAATAGCCTTTTATATATTGGTATAGATTTAAAATTTGAAAAGATCACGTTAATTAATTTCTTATATATTATTTTTGTAACTGAGTTTCACTAGAGTTTATGAGATCTATTGAGATAAAAAAATGTAATATGTCTTCCTATCTCTAATTGAGGAGTTTTTATTGACAAGGTCCCTCTCCCTCTCAGTGACACATATTTTTACTTTAATTACCCATTTATTTTTATATTAAGGATGTCTCATAATGACGTCTCTTGTATGATCATTATGATCTCGGTGGTTACAAACATGGTATAATGGTAATGATAATAAGTATGGTTGAACACCGACTCGAAATAGACGTCAGGGTGAAATATAGGTCGGTCTCCAAACAATTACATGGATCATCTTAATCGACATATAATTGGGAAGGATACATAGTCCTCCAGTTTCGAGTGTATAAGCATGACAAGGCTTGAAGTCTTTCATGGTCGGAACATGACTAAGAAGGATACACATTTCTTCAGTCTCGAACTCATAAGCACAATGAGACTTGAAGTCTTTCAATATCACAATCAGCATAGCATATGTAACACCCAGTATGCATCCGGTGTATTAACATATTACTTAATTAGATAAGCGCATAATTACTTTAATTAAAAAGCCGCGGAAGCGATTTCGAAACCATATTTCTTGATTCATTATGTACGGTATATCATCCACAAAACAGAAATGCCATAAACAACACTAGCCTATCAGATCCAGATAACATAAAGGCAGATAACCAATTAACTCAACAGATACAACAGGAGAAACATAATTACATAACTAAAACCGGTTATGTACAAATATACATCAAGTTCTCAAGACCACACCTGTGGTTATACAAAAGAATAGGCATACATCGCCCTGATCTCACAGATCACTTCTTCACACGAGGGCATACAAATCATATAATGTCCATATACATCACAAATCCAAAACATGTGCACACACACGCATCTTCCCTCACAGGGGTATCAAATACAAAACAAAACAATGAGCCTCCAAGCTCTCAAAATGCGGTCACACAGCTGCACAGGAACTGTCTCTACTGGGGCCTTTCGCCTTGAGACCTATCATCTCTTCCAGATGAATCACCTACAAAAACATAATCCCCACACGGGGTGAGATACACATCTCAGTAAGCTCAGGGTCCTTGGAGGCATCTCCTCCACCCTGGCTCACTTCCATGACACACAGCATCACAGGTATCACAATCATTGGCCTCCTGGCCCTCACAACAAATACATAGCCAATCATCTAGCTCTAATGTATATCTGCGGAACTACGCCGCCAAAGATGCATCATCATCAGCATCAGGACTCTTAGTCTTCAGTGTGAGGCCGGAACTCACACTCGTGTCATCCTATCGGGAGCTACCCCTTATGCATGGATGCATGTATATGGCACCTCCGAGAATAGGCTTCAACCGCGATGGGACCACCTATCTCTTGGTCTTAAGGGATCATCATCACCCTTTACGTGAGCAAACCAAACTAGGAGGTGCGCTTTTCTCCTAGGGAGGTCCATATTTATCTAACTGGCCAGAAGATCTATACAATAGGTATCCATACATACAAAGCATAGAATTATGCATACATATCATCATGAGGAATGCAACAACCATTCAATACACATGCATCATGAATGCATCATGAATGCAACCATCACTCCCTCGGAGTATGGTGGAACACAGTAGTGGAAAACACTCCCAAGAAACTAAGAAATTACCTGGCAAAGCCGTGCTCTGCGATTTAATCCCTGAACGATGGTCTACGCCACTGACACCCTCGATGTCACGCCCTATACAAGGCATATAAGTTCAATTAGACACCAATTCAACCATACAAGGCATAAACCTCTGAGTCATCTATCTTAAGGTTATCAGAGCTAATCAATTCACTAGACAACTCATAGACCCTTAGCAGTCTATCTCGGCCTAACCAAGACATTAGAGTCTCCACAAGACTCGGTACAAGCTAAAACAAAGAGCTCAAAGCTCTATACAGGCCAATGCTCAAAATTATACAACATGACTTGAACGGTTTCTTCCACCCAATATCACCGTTCCTAAAGCCTCTCAAGCACATAAAGAGCAAGAATCAAGACTCATGCATATTCTACAATCATCAATAAACCAACATACTAGCTACACATGCATATCTCAAAGCCAAAAATCAAAGTCCATGAAACTAACATTTGAAAGCTAATCATTCATCACAACAACATTCTAATGATACTTTTCTAAAGGACCCAAGCCTAATTTCAGCTTTAGTTCAAATGGGTCACTATTCATCCCAAAAGCAAAATCACAAATCAAACGGTAAAACTCGATTTCTTACCTCTAAGATGACAAGGAAGACTAGTGGACTACTTTTCCAAGCTTGGATGTCAAGAACCGCTTCCTTTCCTCGCCGAGCTCGAGTTTTGGGAAGCTCCTTAGAGATTTCGATCTCTCCGTTTGATTGTTTTTAGGAAAATGTGATGAAGGATTCTAGCTCATAAGGGGATTCCCTACAAGTTTCATGTTTGGTAGAAGGTGTTTTGGTCAAAGAATGAAGGTCTATGGAAGCTTGGCCCTTCAACAATGGTGGAACTCAACCAGAGGAAGAAGAAAGGGAAGGTTTTGGGCCAAAATCGCGAAAATGACCTTTTTATAGTGGTCTAGGTCGCGTTCTGGCGCTAACCGCGCCAAGTTCCAGTGAAAAACAGACTTTCTGGAGCACTTCTGACGCTAATCACGCCAACTTCCAATATCTGTGGCACTAACCGCACCGTTCTGACGCTAATCGCACTAACTTCCAGAACCTGTGGAGTTAGTCGCGCCACTGTGGCGCTACTTGCGCCAGATTTTTTTTTTTTTTTAAACAAGGCTATTATAGCATACAACTAAAAACGATACACAGTCCTCCAACATCGAGAGTATAAACATGACAAAGCTTGAAGCCCTCCTCGGTCATCGTAAACCGAGAAGGGTACATATATAAAAAGGATTTACACTAATTGCCACCAACCTCTCCTTTCCTTTTTTCCCTCTAAACTCAAGAACCAAACTTGAACCTGGTAGATAGTAGTATCAGTATCACATCATAAGAGTGTTTTTGTTCCTCAGTCAATCTAATTCTCTCATTTTTCAATGGCGTCTTCTCTGTCCACCAAACCATTCTCAACAACCGACGCTCTCTCCGCCTTCGCTTCTCTCAATTTCGATCTCTGATCCCTCTCCCCTGGCTACCTCTGACTCTCCCTCCCTCCTCACCTTCCCAAGAGACTCCATTAGTTCGTTAATACCTTCATTTTCAATTTTTTCTTCTTCGTCGCATATATGTGAATTATTATTGTTTTTAGGAGATTACTCGGAATTGAATTTCTCAGCTAAATGCTTCAAATCGTTCGCTGAATTTGTGTTTTTCTTTGTTTAAGGAATGCATTGTGACATTGTTATTATGTAATTCGTTTAAGAATTTCTGAAACAAAGTTCGTATATCATGTTAAGTCACGTTTCCTAAATCACCATCGTTTGTGTTGCTGCATTCCTTTAGTCACGGACTCACGGCTGCTATTTCCAATACTGCCTCCTAACTTTTAACTTTTCTTAAAAACATGTTTGCTGGTAGGAATTGAAAATTTTCAGAAACTACGGTTCTAGCTTTTTTCAAACTCAATAAGTAGGATTGGAGCCTATGATAATTGATAAACAAATTTAATGTCATTGAATTGAGGGCACACATCAATAAAGTTGTGTCTTGGTTACTTATTGGTCATAGGTTTGAATCCGGAAAGTGAACCTCTACACAATGGGGTATGTAGTTTTTTCTAATTGAAGGAAATAGCCAATTACATTATTACATGTTAAGAATTGACATATTACAGAGATACAGGCGACTGGGAGTACCTATGGAAATCACTTTCATGTTACGACATAGGGAGAATCTCATGGAGAAGGTGTTGGTTGTTTGTATTATTGATGGATGTCCTCCTCGCCTTCCTCTCTCTGAAGCTGACATGCAAGTTGATCTTGACAGAAGGTACTTACCTCTGAAATCATCTCTTTATCTTCTTCAGTGAACTACTTGCTAAGGGAATATGACATTTATGATTCTATGAATGATCGGTAACGATTGCTTCTAATGCAACATGTTTTCAAAGAAAACTGTGTAAGTTCTGATGATGTATAGTAGACCAGGTCAGAGCCGAATTACAACTCCTAGAAAGGAAACTCATACGTGTAAAATACTTTCAGGAGTTTCTGAATGTTAATATTACTTCCGACTATTATTAGCTATTAAATTATACCTTTCTTGAAAAATATTTGAAGTATAATCTGTTAATTGCAGAACTTACTACTGGAACTCCTATTGATGTATTTGTATCCAATACTGATCAAAGAGGACATGTGAGTATCTAATGTAATGCTAGAGCTTGTTTATGACAAGCAATCATTATCTTAATTTAGGGATGCTGATAAAATATTGTACTCTGGGAAACATTTTCAGGACTATAGTGAGATGACAGTAGCTTATCGGCCTTCCCATGCAGATTCTACTTATGACATGAAGTATGGTCTCAGATCAGTTCAGGTATTGACTATTTTAGTGTAATGAGTCTAACTTTTTTATTCAATGTGATATGTATATGTATTATGCTCATACATCTGAATTTTCTTATGTTTAAGGGTGGTGGTGGATCTTCTGCAAGAGAAACAATTGGAAGGGTTGCTTCTGATGCTGTTGCTAAGAAAATCCTTAAAAGTCTTTTCTATAACGGAGGTGCGTTACTTGTCTTATGAGTTTAGTTTATTATTCTTTTTTGTAGTTTTTTCTGTTGTTATAACTGGCCAAGAAGATAAGGAAAGTTGCCAAAGCAATCTTGGGTGAATCAAAAGGTTTTGGGTTAAGAGGTAAGGAATCTTGGTGGTGGTATGAAAAGATTCAAGAAAAGGTTAAAAACGAGAGAAAGGTGCAACATTGCTGAAAATTGGTCAAGGTATCAAAATGCTAGGAATGAGTCAAGAAAAGTGGTAAGTGAAGCAAGGTCCAAAGCATATGAAGAGTTGTCAAAGGACTTGGGGACAAAGAATGGAGAACGTAAGATATAAGCTTGCAAAATATAGATAAAAGAAGACAAGGGATTTGGATCAAGTACAATGCATTAAGGATGAAGAAGGGAAAGTTTTCACTGGGTTGCAGTTGTCACCTAAACATAATGAAACAATGAGTAAGAAACATTACCTTATGAAATAAACTACCAATGACTAGTGTGAATTGCAGTTGGGTTGGCATCCAATGCATACTGATCTTAAGTAATGTGCATTGAGTGCGAATGTACTTGTTGAGTATGATGATTTAAAAGAAACATATCCCTAAGAGATTAACTTCTAAAGACTAGCATGAAATGCATTGATCACTGGGTTGACATCCTATCCCTACTGATCATATAGTCAGCTTGTACACTTGTCAAAGGCTAATTTTACCAGATTTCTCTCTATCTGATTTGATTTTTTTTCTCTCTTTCTTTTTTAACAAAATGCAAATCTTCATTCACCAATGCGTGGTTGATATAGATATAATAATACTAATTCATGTACATGTAACATGTTTTTATTTGCAAATTCCTTAAGAAAGATCCTAGTTAAAGGCTCTTATTTTTCAGATTCTTGCCTGTGTCTCTCAAGTTCATAAGATATTTCTTCCTGAGGACCTTATTGATCATGACACTCTGACTCTTGATCAGGTATTAAAGATAACATTCATATTCATGATGCACAAGCAGCAGTGGTTCCTTTGTAAAGCTGTTTGAAGTGAATTTCATGTATTCTAAACATGGAGATGACTATTTGTTTTACTTTCTAATGTTTCCTTTCTAACAAAAGTTTTGATGTCACTTATTGGCAACAGAATGCATTTTGCAAATTACCCTTGCAACTCTCTTCTTGTTTGAATATAACCAGACACATTACTTCTCTCACATACCTTATTATGTAACGCTCGTTTCTAAAATTAAAACTTATTTCTCCAAATACATTTGTCTAAATGCTACTCTCACATTAACACTAGTGATTTTTGCCAAAAAAATCTCATAGCAATCCTAAACTGAAACTTCAACATTACCAATGAATATTACAAAGGAAATGACTTCTACCATTACAAAGGAAATGAGTGATGAATACTTTACCATCCATGCCCAACGTTCTCCCCTGGGCATTCAGGCACAATGCTGAATTTCAGGCCAATGTGCATATGCATCTATATTCTTTTTTCTTAAATTTGATCTAAGATTTCAATTTAAAATCTATTACTAAAGATGTTGTTAGCGTACTTCTTTTGCATGATGCATGTGATATCATGACACATGTAGTAGGTTATGTGTAATCATAAACTATATTTTGTATTTGTCTGTTGCACATCTTGTGTAGTTAATGAATGAATCTTGTTGCTGATAAAAATAAAGCGCATAAATCAACATAAATTTCTAGCGAAGTCTTATTTATAGTAGTGTAGTGGTGACAGATTCTTCAACTTGTTAAATATATGCTTTGGACACAATATTTTTACAGATTCTTCCACTGTAAGTGCGCACCACATAAATATAATTTAATCATATTTACATATACGTACTTTTTAACATAGAGACAAAGGAATACTTTATGCTTTCATATTGTAACAATTATGCTATGTATTCTTAGTGAAATGTTTGTTCTTTCTTTATGTTTCTCATTGCCCTTTTAAATGAGTATTTTCGGTTTTTTTTTTTTGAAGAGAAATTAGTATTCGAAGAGGAAGGGAATATCATAATTTAAAAAGGATTATTCTTTGATGTTATTTTAGGGGAATGTGTGTAAAGAGGCCTGGACATATGTCGGTAAAATGTCCAAAACTCAAGAAAGTATGGCACTAAAAGAAAAATAAGAAAAGTCTTCTACACATGGGAAGATCTAGAGAGAAACAACAGTAGCTAGGATGATGATAAGAAGTCAAACATTATTTTGATGGCTAACATAGATGAAACAGCATGAGGTAAACTCTTTTTACATCTCTGATTGCAGTTCATCTAAATCTTATGAGTCCATATCAGAAGGTGAAGAAAAAATGCAGTATGATGCTCTTCTTAACAATTCTCATATGATCACACTTAAGCATCTCAAATGCAAAGAAAAATACTCAAGAAGAAAAATGAGAAGTTGGTCTTAAGATTAATCTTAGCCAAGCCAGAGCTGTGAAAAAACCAGCATAAAGAACAATAAAAATCAATCTCGGTTTGTATAGAAACTCAGTAGATTATTAACAGGAGACAAATTTTGGGCATATAGATTATTCGTGATAGATACAAAGCTCACCACAGTAGTATAGTGCATTGTACATAACACCTCTATTTTGCATATAATAATAAACAAATTTTAGGCATAGAGGCAAACGACTATGGAAGAAAACCTTGGAAACACCAGACCTAAAAGTTCAAACAGGAGTTAGGCCAAGTAGACACATAGACCCCACTAATCAATTGAAGTTCTTGGAGACTTTTACTGTTTCAATCATGCAACCAAAGATTGCATGATTCTTAAGCCTAGAGTAAATAAATGAGTGTTATGAATGAAAAATTGGTACAAGATCTCACACACTATGGCTTTTGCTCCACCTTGGCTCGAATCTTCTGCTCCAAAACAGATATTTCAGTCTCAAGGTTGAACATTCTATTCAAAGCATGCATGTTCTCAAGGGTCTCACTTAGACTCCTGCTGTCACTGCCATCACACCTCAAGTGTTGCATTGGCCCATGAAGCAACTTATTCACTATACCCCTGCTAAGATCATCCACAGCTCTTTGTGTCTTCTTGTTGATATCATCACCCATCTTACCTAGGCACTTCTCAAGCTCAGCCAACCTTATTCTTTCAGCATATGCCCTCAACTTTTTAATGGTAGGAACAGTTTCCAATGAATCCCTCCAAGCCTCAAATTGTTTTGATTCTTCACCAATGATTGCTTGAGCCTCCATAGCTTTTCTTAGCCTATCCTCTTTGTTGGCTGCCACAACCTCCTTAAGGTCATCAACATTGTACACTCTCACAGACTCAAGGTCTGAGAGACATGATCCAACATTCCTAGGAACAGAAATATCGACGAAAAGGCGACGGCCACCAACTTCATCGGTGGCAGGAGGAAGGTCCTTGACATCATCCTTCAAGAACAACGGATTCTCTGATGCTGTGCTGGTGAAAACCACATCTGCCTCACCAATGCATGTGAGCATCTCCGAGAGTGGCTTGTAGATTATCTCAACATCCTTGATGTCTTCGCGGATCGCAGTAACTCTCTCCTCACTTCTATTGACAACCACCATCTTTGGGCACCCTTTTGCCACCAAATGCTTGATCACAAGCTTTCCCATTTTCCCGGCTCCAATGACCAGCATCCTTGCATTGGCATGTGAGGCTTCAGGTAGCTTCATCAGGGCCAGTTCAACAGCTGCTGAGCTAACAGAAACTGCACCAGCAGCAATGTTTGTCTCAGTTCTAACCCTCTTCCCCACAGTGATTGCATGCTTGAATAGTCCACTAATGTTCCTACCAAAGCCATTCACTCCTTGTCCAACTTTGACAACCTGCTTCACCTGGGCAAGGATTTGACCTTCTCCCAACACAAGAGAATCAAGACCTGCAGATACTTCAAAAAGGTGCTGCGTTGCATCTTTGTTGTATAGCAGAAACTGATGCTGGCAAAGGTCTGCAACCGGGATCCCACTTGTCTGCAAACAAGGACAGAACAAGAATGTCCAATATCTGTAAATGCACTAGAAAAACCCATCTGGAAGAATAAAAACTTGGGAGTAATACCTTAAACTAATCCATCACATTATATAAACCAACATTTTAGTCCATGAATTTACTAAAACTTCAATTCACTTCTCAATAAATTAAAATCAACCTATGCATTTCAACTTTGATAAAAAGCTTTATCATTTAACTTCTCCAAAAGTTGATTTTAACTTTTGCATAAGTTAATTTTATTTGTTTTACCTTCTTATCTTCTCCTACAAGTGCATAATGAGAAGTTTATCCAAATAAGACCTTAGTCACTGACTTTAAAAACCATCATTCATTGATCCTAGTGAAAATAAATGACTGAAATGATTGACACATGTAATTTCATCATTTCAAGGACTAAAAACTTGGGAGAAGACTTACTTTGGACATCCATTCGGTGACTTCTTTGACACCACGGTGCTTGGACAGAGCAACAACATATATCTCCATTCTGTTGCAGGTGCTCAGAACAGCTGCTTCCTCAATATGATTCAGACTACAAAGCTCCGCAATGGCTCTTGGCCATTCTGCTTCTGGTATGGCAAGTTTTTCACGCATTTCCACAGGTGTACTATGCACACTCAGTCCAATAACCATGATGCTGCTCCTTTCCTTTGTATACCCTGTTCAAATTAATCACTTAAATCAAGTTAATTGCATAAACTATTTAATTCCTATTTATATATATATATATATATATATATATATATATAAAGATATGTTGTTGATTTCATAATTTCATTCGAAAGCTACAAATTACTGTTGAAAACAAAAATCATTAAAATGTCATGTACTTCAACATAAGTTCTGAAAACTACAATCACTTGAATGAAACTAATCAGAAGTTACAAGTTTCACACAATTAGCCAAAGAAAGACTAGTAGATTAATTTTTAATTTTTCTTTTTGATATTTGTTTTGAGAATTGAGATGATTCTACGTTTCTTAATTATCAAAATAAAGACAATAGTAACTTTTTGTAGAACAATAAGAAAGAAAGAGGAAAGAACTAGTGAGTTCAATTCTATATTCGATATATTTTAAAAATGAAATAGAATAGAATATGAGATTAAAAAGACTGCTACATTTTGATTCACATAAAGAGGATGGAAACAGAGATAGCGTTCCTTAGATTGTTAAGACTTAGACCGGTAGTGAGATAACATGTGCATTCTTTTCTATTTTTGGTATTTTTACAATATAAAAAGACTAACATTTTAATTCCCATCGTCGTATTCAACCCCTCATGTCAAGGAAAGAAAACAAAACCAACGTTTTAATAGTAGCAAAAAGATTAACCACCCCTACCGTTTAACCACATAATAATAACATGGCTTAGTTTAAATACTCTTACGTTTATATAACTAAAAGACTAAAAACAAAAGGTTTGGACGTCACAAGAATCATGAATCAAATTTTGTTTTATAAATACTAAAAACAAATGTGTGAAAAAATCAAGTGATTGAGTATAAGTGATTAATGTGTTGAAGTTAACGTTAAATCATTTGGATAATATTCGAATTCGATCCTTGGAAGAGCCAATTCTTAGTCAAACTTTATTTATGTCCTGATCGAACTCCGGATTAATTGGGTCTCTTTCCCATGATGAACCGGAGGGTTAAAATAAATAAAAAATAGAAGGAAAAAAGATATGAGTAAATAGTCTATGTACTAAATGCGTAAATTTTACACTATCATTTAATTACGTACTAATATATATAGTATGACACCATCATATATGGTATATTTGTGGGCTTTAACATCCTTAAAAGACTGATCATTTTTAATTGATTGATTGCGTAAAGTTTTACATTCACACTACAGAGAAATTAAACTCAACAGATATTTAAACTCTGAAGGGTCAACTGAAAATTGAGTTAAGAACAAAGAGTTAGTTACTTACTATCAGCTGCAGAGGTCTTAAGCTGCTCAAGAGCAGAGACACTAGCAGCTTTCTTGGTAGCATCAGCCACAACATCAGAAGCAGAAGAAGCCTCACAACGAATAGCCCCTCTCTGACTCTGAACAAGTGTCTTTCTGTTTTTGCCAAAACATGATATATGAGTGGTGGTGGTGGCAGCATTGGAGGAACCACATTTCAGCAACAAAGCCTCCAACTTTGCACCCGAGAAGCTGGTTGAAACAGCCATTGAAACTTTGAAGGGAGAATTATGTTGGTGACTTTGAAAGCCAATGAAATGGAGAAGAACCCCAGAGAAAGAAGTTAGGTGGAGTTAGTTGATGTGCTTAAACTAAAAAACTAAAACCTCTTTCTTTCTTTCTTTCTTTCTTTCTTTCTTAGTGTGTGTTTTGGTTTTGGTTTTGATTTGGCTTTGGGCCTATGTGGAAATGGTGCAAGAGATGTGGCGGAAGGAAAAGGATTTGGACGGATTTGAAAGAGTGTGATTTCTCTGAGTTCTGATTGGGTGGTGGAGTACACGTTTTATCCACACTCCTTACTAATCTCACCCTCTTTTTTCTTTTTCTATTATCTTATTTGATTTCTCATGTGACCCCACTCTCCTCATGCAAATCAAAGGTGAAAGGTTGTGGTCTTTTAATTTGCCTTAAACGGTGAAAAAGGGTACTTGATGCGTAAAAATAATCTCGTACTAGAATATTAGAATCCAATGTGATTTAAAATTTTAAAATGTATAATATTTTTTACATTGATGTGAAATGAAAATTACGTGTTACATGTATTCAATTTGAGGAAATCAACAGTTTTTACTTTGGATGGTGTTTATGGTTAATTATAATAACGTGATGGATCAGATAGTGGTGCAGGAGTTATTGAGAGGGCAAGGGAATGAATATGAAAAATCATTGGGAGAAATCTGAGAGATAGGTACTAAGTTATTAACTAATGAAAGAGAAAAGATAAGGGAAAAAGAGATGGGGGCATGGATATGTGGTAGGGATTGGATCCTTGGATTTCAGGGCTGTGTTTGCCACTACTTTCATGAGAAAGTCGTGGACTACACCCATGCTTGTATTTCAATATCACAGTTTAGATTTTCAGGCCAGTGGCATGTGGGGATGGTGGGCGATAGTTTTCCTTAGGGTGCCACAGTAATTTACATTTAATAATAATAATAACAACTAAGAAGATATCCATACTATTACACGCATTAAGTTGGTTTTTACGTTTACTTTAAAATTAATTGTATGTATCAAATTATATATTATGTATTCTCTTAAGGTTTCAAATTTAAATTTTGTGAAGAAAAAAAATGATTAAAAGAAAAAAATCTCATTATCAATAGTTATTTAAATTTTTTACAGAGATTAATTATTAATAAAATTAATAAATATTTCATATTAATAACGTGATAATAAAAAAAAATATTATGTATGTTTCAAACTCGGGTAAATCATTCTCCAAAATCTTCTACATTTGATCTTCGTCATTCTTGGTTTGTCCGGACATTAAATTACCTCTGCTATCCTTGACATAAGTATCTATCTAAGCAAGGTTGTGGGCTTGTGGCTGCCTCAAGGCCGATGATGCTCATTCTTACATTTAAGTTCCTATTTTTTACATTTATGAAAATATAATTTTAATTTAAATCATTAAGTGATAAACTTCATATCAAAAAATTAAGTGATAAATTTTATTATATTATTGACAATTAATTTGTTTATAATATTATGCAATTTAAAAATATGTACATACATAAATATTTATGCAGATTATTTAAGAAGTTTTTTTTTACTGTTAAGAAGTTTATTATTCATTTAAAATTTATAGGAAAAATTGTTATAAATTTACTTTTACCTCAAAGATAAACAATGGCATTGACATGAATAGGGCCATGCCTATATTTTTTTTTTACCTTAGGCAAATTTTTTAGGTGAGTGTTATCTATTTTTATTTTATTCTTACACTTTCTTTTGTAAAAATTGTTAATTAAAATTCAATATTCAAGCAATATTTTCACATTTCATTCAATAATAATTTATTCTACTATATCTTACCATATAAATGATCTCAAATTAAATCTAGAAAAAATTAATTTTGAATACTTTTTTTCACAATGACAACAATTGCAAGTATTATTAATTATATTTTATAAACATTAAATGCATATAAAAAAGATTAATTTTTATATACTTTAATATTTTTAATAAGACATTAATTTTTTTGTTAGTATTTCTTTTAATATCTTCAATTTAAGGAGAAAAGATAAGAACAATAATATCAAATTAATACTCACTAAAACTTAAATTTAGTTTAAGATAAATATAACATTTTTTTCAATTCAGTTTCTTTTACAATTTTCAATTATTATGACTCAAATAAAAAGTACAAAGTAATTTTATATTTTACAATAAGAAAAATGCGTAATCTCGCCACTCTCATTTTCATCAAAATATACATAATATTTTTTTTATAAAATTTAACCACTATATTCATTTTAATAGGATTATTTTTAATTTAAAGTAAATGGAAACTAATTTTTCTATACTTTACAAATGAATTATAAACTTCTCAAATGATTTATAATATATTTATGTGTATACATATTAAAATTTTATAATTTTACTAACAAAATAATAATAAATAATATAATAAAATATATTACCTAATAGTTTAAATTTATATTAATTTTTATAGATATTTATAAAATTAAGAGCTTGGTGGGAGGCATAAAGCAGTGGCCTAATTGGCCTTACCATTGCCACGGCAGTGAAATGAATATAGAGATTACATTTCATAAAAGCAGTATGATCTATCATTTTTTTTATAAAAATGACAGTGATAAAATTACACATTTAATCAAAGATTAATTCTCTTGGTTGTTATTTCTTACAAACAAATTAACTCTTTTGGTTTTGACTATTTTGTATATATATGAAGTCAATTTATTTTTTATTCATATTAAACAAATTTTAAAATACGAGATTGCTGTTGACTTCTTCTTTTTTAAGCTCAATATTTAAAAATTGACTTAATTACATTTTTGTCGCAAATTGGAAATTCATAAAATGTTGGGAGGTGGGTTCCCAACACTCCAAGGCCTTCAGGACAACCACTAACTTAGTAGAAATGAAGAGAAAAATATTATTACTATCAATTTATATAAATGATATATATATATATATATATATATATATTAACATAAAGGCAAAAGACTTGCAATATAAATTGAACATGCACACTATTTCCTTTTCTTTTTTATCAATTCGTATTTCACATTTATTATTTGTTTCAATTTTTTATTAAGTTTTTCACTCACAAAGCAAATCTAGCAGTAGATAATAATAAATTTTTGGTTGTTGATAAGAAAAAGGTAGACAAATCAAATTTTTGATCCGGTCAAGACACTTGATTGATGGGTAAAACCAGTGGACCAATAATTAAGTTGCACAAATCGGTATAAGTAATATAAAATATGAGTATATGTATTAATTATGTTATAATTTTAATAATTAATCATTAAAATTAAGTGGTATGTTGATCCACTAAATATATTTTAGATCATTGTTCAATTTTTGAGTGTGTCATATTTTTTTGTATTTTCATTAAATTTTACATTTAAAAAAATTAATTTTGGGTCATATGGTTCGACCAAACTGGTTAGTTGGTTCAACTAGACCAATTACCCGTTTAACCATCAAATCAGTTGAAACGCACATGGTTAAATTGGGTCAACTGCATGATCAACCCAATTGGACCTCCAGTTCGCAGTTGGATCAGTTGGATCAACTAGTCAATCCGACTTTAAACAACATGGAGTCCAAGTCTAATTTAGCAAAAAAATGAATAAGAAAAAGATAAATAATATAATACAAGAATGGTTTAAAACTCGACTTGGATCAGTCACTAGATCGATCCGACCAGAAATTGATATTGTCACTACTTTGGTTTGATAATTGGATCAAGCACGTGAGCTGATAATGATGTCATCAAATTGGTGCAAGTTAAAATCTCATAGATGAGTTTGGGGTTAAAGATGCTCATGGTTTGAGATTCACTAATAATAAGAGTTGGACTTGAATTATGCAAGATAGAAAGCTAAACTTCAATTTTAGGCCCACATGTTAATTGGTTCAGATCAAACATACTTGAATAAGAGTTTGTTTTGATAAATTTCTCTATAAATACTTTAAGGATAAAAAAATAAAAAAAAATGAAATAAGTTTTTTCATAAGTTAAAATTAACTTACGCATAAGTTAAAATAAAATTTTGATGAAGCTAATATGAGAGAGTTTCAACAAATTGGATTATGTTTAAGTTAATCTTAACTTATGAAAAAAGTTTATTTTAGTGCTTGTTTTGGATTTTTAATTGTAAGTTTCAAAAAAATTTAAAACAACAACCAGTTTTAGTTAAAAAATCAGTTTTTAAACTTTAGTTTTAATTTTATATAAAAATAGTTTAAAGATAAACTTATTTTAAAATTCTTTAATCATATTAAAATTAGTTCAAATGTGTGTTTTTTTTAGTGATGATAACGACAATAATGACTATGCTAGTGACATGGTAGACAATAGTAATAGTGTTGAAGTCGATAACAATAATGAAAGTGGTAATAGCAATACTAGTGTCAATAGTTATAATAGTGATGTTGGAGTCGATGACGACAAAGATAAAAGTAACAATGCTAGTAGTAATGGTGATGGCTAGGAATGGATCCAAGAATGTATATAAGAGGGAGTAAAAAAAATTTCATCCGCATTTTTAATTATTTAAGTTTTTAATTTATAAAATAAAATTATTTAATAAATAATGGATTCCATAACATTTACTAATTTGATGCGTGGAATTAATTTTTATTTCAAATAATAAAAATAAGATAATATAATAAAAAATTGTAGCCGAAGAATTTTTATTTCAAATAATAAAAAATTATATAATTCATAGGATATTTATTATTTATAAAATAAGAAAATTAATAATTATTTTCTTTTAACATTGAACTAAACCGTTTCAACTCCATTTTTGTCAATATATTTTGTTTTAAAAATTATATTTAAAAATAAAAAACTCACAACTAATCCAAATTAATTATAATTTTTTCTTTTATTTTCTTCTCTTAAAAAAAGAAATTTATCTAACTAGACTTTAATCCTAAATCCTTGTATAATATTATCATTCTAACTTTTATACTTCCTTTACATGATAAGTATTGGAGCAAAATACACTGACATTCAATGTGTTTTTCTCGATTAACAGGAAGCAACCCTCCTTTTTTTTCAACATATAAAAAATTCTCTAACTTTTGTATTTCCACTATAGTAGCGCCCTATGTGTACTATATGGTGTTAAATTCATTCGATTACATGTCTGTCACGTGATTTTTAAGTAACTTTTTTTCCCCAAAACACCCTCAATCTTCTTCCCTACAAAACTATTACATTTGAGAATTTTCAAGAATACACGAAGGCAAAGATGAAGCCAAAGTTTAAGAAAGAAAACAACACACATTGATTGAATAATTGGAAGATATCTTCGTACTACGGGAACAAAGACGCATTGTAAAGGATCCTTGCCCTCTCTCAAATAATAAAAGAAGAACAAAGCACAATAATCTATAGCGATCTTGAAATATAGTTTTATGAAACATAAGATATATGTTGTCTAAAGAAGCTTAGAAACCATTCTAGAAGCATTGAAGATATATAAACTTGTATGGAACTTGTACTTCTTCCAAGTTAGCTTCGAAGATGGGTTGGTGGTGTCATGTTTGTAGTTTCAGTCTCCTGCTTCAGTCAGTATCGTGTTCAGTAACTTTAGGGTCTTAGGCAAATTTTTAAAGAAACATAATATTGTATAAATTATTTTTTATGAGTTTTTTTATCAATTAAACTCATTTTTATATATTTTTTATGAATAGTAAGACATTTATTAAAAGTACTGTATATTGAGATTGAATTAATTTTTTAACTTTTATTTTTATTTTAAGTTTTAAAAACCAAGTTCCTACTTTCTATTTGATTTTTTTTTCTGTTACTATAAAGTATAAGAATAAAATAAAGAAGCACTACATAATATAAACAAAATATTGTTTTTTAAAACCTGATATCAATTAAGGTATTCAAAATATGAAAAAAAGATAGAGAAACAATGAGAATGTTGAATAAATGTTATTTTTAATTAAAATAACTGATAAACCTCAATATTTCTAGCCCTTAATATAAAAAAATGATCTCTAACATTAATAATTATACTACTAATTAACGGTATAATTTCTTATAATAAGCTACAAAATCAATTTTTAATTATATATGATTTTGGTATTTAATTTTTTTTATCTCTAATTATTAATTAAGACAAATAGCTAACTTTTGGACACTTTTTTTAATTATAAAATATCCTTATCCATTGCAATTTGAAAAATAAGAATAGATTCAAATAAAATTTATATAATAATAAATAAAATAAAATTAAGATACCTAAGATAATGAACTTAATTAACTTGTAATATCCTATTCCTTGGCTTCAGTCACCCCCACTCTCATTTGACTCTTTTTGGGATGTTGATCTTGTCACCAACAGTAACAGTAACATGCTTACAATTTGAGAAAAGAAACTTTACTTTTCTTGACGCCAAATAAAGGCAACGATAATGTAAAAAAAAAAAAAAAATGCAAGGTTGTGACCTGTAATTTGAGTAGAACACAGTGGGTATCATTATAATTTGCTCTAAGTATTAAATACATTTTATAATTTCAATCATTAAAACTATTTATCTTTTATTTAATAATTTCTTTATAAAATAATAAAAGGATTTGTACGAAAATTTACACACAAAAAATACAACATTACTCAATCTGCTTTTATTTCGAAAACTAAAAATATAACTAAATTAATACAAGGGAGTATGTAAAATGATGTCAGCATTGTTGAAGTCAAATAGTCAACCATTGACAATTATACAAAGAAATAGAATGATAAACATACGGAGTTCATACACTAATTTTATCTATATTATTAATAAAGGGAATAATTCCTTTTTTTTATGTCTACAAGACAATTTTATTTTTTATCAATATTTAAATTTTTATTACTCTCTTTTAATAATTACCCACCACTGTCAACTCTCATTGTTGTTAGTTATTTTTTTAACTTCTAAATATATTTTTTACTTAAAATATCTCTCCCACTAATAGTGTATAGTGGCAATAGCCTACTTATAAAGATATGTATTTTTTAAAAACTAATTTCGTTCAATTTATAAAAAGCAATTTCATAAATAACTTATCTTTGACATAAATTTTGTATTTAAAAAATTTAATTTGTTGGAATATTTAAAAAATCTCATATACTATTATATTTTTAATTTGATTAAATTTTTATTAAGATTTTAAAAAAATGTTCCTAGTCATTAAATATTGATTAAGGATCTAAAAAACAAATATTTTTAATATAAAAAGTATTTTTTCTATCACGAATTTAATATTCGTTTATTTTATAACAAAAACTTTGCATGTTTAACCTTTTAACTTGTCACTTGATGCATATGACAGAAGAACTGAGTTTTCAATCATTCTAATATATATGTAATACTGATTTATTTTCTTAAATTTAAAACTTAATATATTTATTGAAACGTGTTTTCTATTGAGCTAACTTCTATATATCCTGAAAAAAAATTACCCTCTACCCACGTGTCGCGCTCTCCCACTCTCTCCCACCTCTCACCTCCCGTTTCCTTTTTTTTTTTTTTCCTTTTCTTTATTTTTCTTCTGTTTCTTTTTCCCGTCTGTTGTATTTTTTTTTTCTTTCTTTTTATGTTCTTTTATTTTTCTTTCTCTTGATATTTTTTGTATTTCTTTTTACATTTTTTTTGTTTTTGAGAATAATACTTATACTAAAAAGTTAAAATTTTAAACTAAATATTAATTTAAATGTAATTAATTATATTTATTATAAAATATTATTTTAATCTATGTTTAATAACTTCATATACTAAAATTTTGTATATAAATATTTATATAAAAATATTATTTATTTTTACATAATACATATAAATATTATTTATGGGAGAGAATCCTACTTAAATTATACAATGGTTGACTTAAATCTAAAGTATAAATATCCAAAATGAAAATTTAATTTTTTATTGAAAAGTTGATCGAAATACTTGGATAAAAATATTAGTCCTATTTGTTACAACTCCTGGACTTTGCTATAATTAGTTAATATTTCTTGACTATTTTAATTAAGGATTAAAAAAGACCTACGTTAGAGAACTTAATAGCTATTAATTTAGTATATTTTTTTCTTACGGGAAAAAGATAATACCAAACATCTATAGTAACATATAAAATAAGTGCTAATGAAATATACATTATCGATTAAAGTTTAAAACAATAATTTATTTTAAGTAATATTCATCTAAATAGTTTGCATCTAATTTAATTCATTTTTGTATTTAAATTATTCAAAATATTATTTATAAACTATAATATTATAAAATAAATAAATTTTTATTTACATAACTCTTTCTGTTATTTTTTAGAACGTAATTAGCTAATAATATTTGTGTCAATAAAAATACTTAATTTTATAAATAGATATATTTTAAATATGCGTAAAAATAGGAATAAACCGTACAAATGCACGGATACCTTATTAGTTAAGTAAAAAAAATCATTGTATAATTAGTTGAACTAATTTTGAATTAAGATAGAACTCTTTTTACTGTAAAATAACTTTTGTCATTCGCTATAATTTTTCTGGTCTGAAACTAAATCCAATTGGGCAAGAGAGGTTTTGAAAAAGAAAGCCCAATAGAATTGGCCCAACCTAAATCACTTATTGGGCTTAGGCGGGCTGCTATGTGGTAACAACTTAATTTTTCAGTTGAACAGACGATGAGAAGAAATTGGGAATGTCAGCCTCCATATAAGAACTACTATACAATGAAAAAGAAGAATGATGATGAAGATTAATAAATTACTTAAGTGACAGGCACTAATATCAATAGGATTGTTGCCAAGGAAAATTAATTTAACTACTAAGTATTTAAAACTTGTAAATAAAATATTTAAATTATAAAAAATATAAACATAATTAAGCTAAAAATTAAGTTCAAATTTTAAAATAAGAGAAGTTAATGATGACATATATAATTCTTCAAAGGAAAAATAATTATGAAATATTAAGTCCTTATTAATACAGTCTAATCTAAGTTAATAAATAAGACTGATTTTTTTAATGTTCTAGAATGGTACGTGTGTTTATGTAAGGGTTTCCACATAAGATTTAATTTTAAAATTTATAGATAAAAATGAAAACTTGACAAAAATATTACGTAAATACTATTTTGATAAAATTTGTTTAAATGTTTTTGGTGATTTAAGTTGTAGAGTGGAAAGACACCCCAATACTACCTTTCAAGGGTAGGGCTTTAATCTAATGAAAAGTTGGGACTGTCTACAAAGGTATGTCAAGAGTAATATTTCACGAACTCAAAGTATAAGCATTTTTTTTCAAATTACAGTTACTCAATTAGTCTATATGTCAAGGAATATCTTAGGGTGAGGATTTTCCACCATACAGAAAAAATGACATTTGGGAGATTCAAAATGAAGCCTGAATTTTTGGGTCAAGGGTGGCCGAAAGAAGTTTTGAGTAAAAAAAAAAAAAAAATTATCACATGCATGATGTGTGTAATACATTTAATGTACAATTATTATATTTTTCATAATCGAAAGAAGTATATTACTCATATTTAGACTTGACCACAAATCCAATCTATATTTATTTTTCTCCATTTTGGCATTAATGAAAAAGTACAGGTAGAGATAAAAAAGCTCCCCAGGTTGATTAATAAGTACATTATTCTCTCCATTAGTTCTCTAATGGTTGAGTGACTTGCATGTTGAAATCTTTGTAGTGACAACACTCCTCCTAAAAGCGTTGATGACACTATAGAAACTTCAACTCCACTTCATTTAAAAACCTATACATTGGCAAACATTCTATGTGTGACAAGGAGGAACCGTGCCCTGTCCCGTCAAAAAAATAAATAAATTAAAAGTACATATATGGGGTATATTTAGTGAAAAAATAATATTCATTTGAGAGTGACAAGTAAATATGAGTCATGTAACTATATATGGATAGTTCAGATTTAATGTTATATAACTACTTTAAAAATGAGATTTTTATTTTAAAAAAAAAACTCAAATAATGTGTGCTTTAATCTCAATCATTCATGATAAAATTAAATGATTAATAATTGGTCTTTTCACTTCGATAATATAAAAGTCTCTCATAAAATACATTTTCTACATATGTGTGTTGTGTAAAATATTTAAAATTAAATCCATAAACAATGAAACTCCTATCATGCTTCATCAATTCTTCTTTCTTTGGAGAAAGTTAGTGACTAAGACTCACAACAAATTCCAAAGAGAGACTCATATTTTACCGTCATGGTTCTCGGCTTTTCACGTAAAATGTTAGTTGTGCAAAGCAATATGGAGTGGTCAGTTTCATTATGGGAACTATAATTGGGTGTGCGTTTCTTTCTTTTTTCCCCTCTAAAATTTGGCAATGTTATGAAGATATATATCTTAAGTGTTGTCATCATTTTTTTTGTTTGATTTTGGTTTGATGAGAAATAATATTTACATACATAACTTGGTATAAAATTATTGTAATGACAAGTTGTTTTAAGAATTTTTCTTTTCCTTTTCTTTTATAGAAATTAGAGAAAAAAATCAAGGAATTTAGATGAAATTCTAAAATAACAAGTAATTTGTGAAATTATTTGTTAATCACCCTAAACATCACAAGGTGGAGCAGTTTGGAAGAAGGAAAATGTTGTACGTGGAGAGAGCTACTATAACTGAGAATGCTATGAAGGGTAGGGGTGATCTTAGACATGACCAAGATTTAGAAAGGATGGGGTGTAATATGCCCAAGTCACTAGACAAGCTTACTAGATTCAAGATCGTGGATGGCAAAGAAGACATCATCAAGCACAAGGATACAAGGGGTTCAAATATGAAGGTGGAAGTCAAAGAAACAAATTTAGATTGGTTGTAGAGATGTCCAGTGGGGAATATCCTTGATCTGAGAGATTCCTTAACATATAGGAAACCTTTATTATGGAAGACTACCAAACTATCAAGATTCACTACATAGTAGATCACAAGGTTTTGATGTTGGGGAAGAAGAAGGATAACCTTAAAGATATACTTGAGGGGGAGGAAGATTGGCTAAGCAACATGTTTGAATCGATTGAACAGTGAGTCCAGAGATAGGTTGGGGTAATTGGGTGGCCTGGTTTTGATGCTATGGTCTATCGTTCCACTTGTTGAGTGATGAGTGTTTTTGGAAGATTGTAATCTCCTTAGGAACTTTAATTAGGGCGGATGTTGACACCTTTAACCTATCATTTCTACAATATGTGAGATTTCTTGTTAGAGTGTCGTTGGGGACGAATCCACCTCTAATCTTCAAGATATCAATGGTGTGTGATAGTGGTGCATATGGTTTAAGAAGGTATGATTTTGGAAAGCAGAGACAGAATAGTTCCTGACAGAAGGCATTTAGAGAGTGATATAGTGTCTTTATTTGTAAGCTTTGTGGTAGGCAACAAAGCTTTTTTAGGGGAGAATGAAGAACAAGATGATGGGTGCTGGATGGGTGGCATCGACGATGATGATCAATGTTTGGTGGGAACACTTTCCTATGTTTTTGACTCCTTAGCCAATCAGAGGAGTTTGATTCTAGGAAAAGACAATCAGAAAAGACAAAATTCCTGCAGAGGGATGGATTGGTTGCATGTAAAGGCAATGGATTGGTGGGATGGTAGCATAAAGAACTTTTCTGTAGGTGAAACATCGTATATGGGTAATCCTAAAGATGTTGATGTAGAGAAAGGATGTACGACGCCTTTAGACTTGATGTAGACATTTGATCACATTGGAATGACATGTGGGGTGGATAGAGAGGTGAGTGATGTTGTTGGGCCGGGGTAAGAAGCAGACAAAAAATGAGGACTTCGTTGTGCCTACAAATCAAGATGGACTTACAGGTGGCTTTAAGGATATTGTCAACAAACAAACTTCAAGTTTTGCTATACTACAGAAGGTGGAGGTACATGGGTCGAAGGGGTCGAATGACGAATGTCAAACCCATATAGAAGTTCAACATGCTACCTATAATATTGGGGATACCAATAATGTTCTAACTCTTATACGAGACGAGGAAAGGCTAAATGCGGGGGCTAACAAAGAGGAACAAGAGGTGAATATCAATAAGACAAAAACTCTGCGGAGTGAGATGCGCCAATCTGTGGAAAATATGGATGCTGGAAGGATGACAATGAGTAGCCACAAACCTAGATACAATAGGCGAAAATCAAAGTCTGTTAAAGGCTCTGCACTAGGCAAGGAAGTTAGATATGTTGTAGCAAGAAAAAAGAGAGATGTGTCACGGAGGTGCTTCGAGGAGGTCGTATGGGATGCATGAAGTTAGTTTTAGAGGAATGTGAGGAAATGGGGGAATGAGTGGGTTTGATCAAAGTCTGAAAGGGAACATCTTCAACATATGAGGTGTCATGCTATGAAAAAGGGAAGAGATGTTAGCAAGAGGACGGGGGAGGTGGAGGATAGTATAAACAATCACAAGAAATTGAACAAGACCAGGTCGTTATGCTTGATGCAACAACATTGCAAAAGAGGCAATATAAGGTGGATATGCAACCATAAATAGGAGGCATCTAGAATGATTGAGTTAGGGGAGAGTATGTGGGTGAATTTTAAAGAAGATAGGGGGAACATTGTCTAACTTTTTATGCAGATGAAACAACGAGACAAATCAGAATGGGAGAAGAAGTGTGTGGCTGGTTCTCTTGGAGGGGTGACATCTATTTTATGAAAATATTAAGTGAAAATATAAGAGGTCTTGGAGGGAGATGCAACGAATTCTTAAAGAAGAAAAACCTGATTTCATTTGCATTCAAGAGACTAAGAAGCAATGTGTGGAGGATAAATTGTGTGCAATGATATAGGGTGACAAAGAGGTGGAGTGGAAGATAGTTCCAACCTTTCACTTGTCTGGGGGATTACTTTGTATGTGGGGGAGGACTGAGTTTTAGATACATGATGTATTTTTCGGTGTTGGTTTTCTTGGAATTAAGGGAATATCGAAAAAGGGGCTTCTCACAGGTGGTGATCATAAACATAAATTCTCTCTGCACTATGATAGAAAGATAATTCTATGGAGAAAATCAAAGTCACTGAGAAACAATATGGGTGTTGGAAAGTGGTGCTTAATTGGCGATTTCAACATAGTAAGAGAAAGTCATGAGAGGAGAGGTTGTGGAGTTCCATCATCACAAGCTACTTTTGACTTGCGGGATTTGAATGTATTTTTTCATCAATGATATGAAACTATTAGATGTGCTGCTTATGGGTCATAAGTTCACTTGGTTTAGTTCGACTTGCACTGCTATTAGTCATATTGATAGATGTCTAGTAAGTTGTGAGTGGATATCACATTGGCACAATCTGTTCAATTGGTTCTTAATCGATCAGTATTTGATCATTTCCCCTTGATCCTCAAGCATGACAACATTGACTGGAGACCTCGTCCGTTCATATTTATCAATGATTGGTTGACTCATCGCTTCTTCTTTAAGCTTGTACAGATGGAGGATTCCAAGTTACAACCTGGGCAGCTTATACATTGAAGGAAAAGTTAAAGAAGCTTAAGGGTGTTTTGAAACAGTGGAATGAGGATGTGTTTGGTGATCTAGATGAAACAAATAAGTTTTTGGTGGCACAAATTGGTGGATTGGATTCCAAAGATAAGGTGGGGGATCTATCCTTACAAGAAGCATAATTAAGGAGCCTATTGCTAGATGAGTTAGGACTTATCTCATGGAGATATGAATCTCCCATGTATCAAAAGTCGAGAGTTAGATGGGTTGCAGAGGAAGACTCAGATACTAGTTTCTTTCACAATGTTGGCAAAGGAGAGTGAATACTTTGAGGGGTATGAATATTCAAGGATCATGGTGTGAAGAGCCTACATTGATAAAATATGAGGTGTCAACATTCTTTGAGAACCAATATAAAGAGAAGGGTGGCTGGAAGGTCGGGTTGGAGGGAGTCTTTTTTAAATCTATTGTGGAGATGGACAATCAAATGCTATGTGTTGCTTTTGTGAAGGAAGAAGTCAAAGCTGCTATATGAGCTTGTGACAGTAACAAAGCACCAGGGCTAGATGGGTATAATATGAACTTTGTGAAATCATGTTGGGAGATTTTGAATGTAGACATCATGAGAATGATGAATGAATTTCATAGAAAGGGGGTGTTGCCAAGAGGGGTTAATGCTAGTTTGTGGCTCTTATTCCAAAAGTCAACAATCCTCAAATGTTGGGTGAATATAGACCCATCTCTTTAGATGAGTGTCTTAACAAAATCCTTGCAAAAATATTGCCTATGAGATTAAAAGGTGTTCTTCATAAGGTGATTGACAAATTACAGCAGCCTTCTTGGGTGGTAGAAACATGCTGGACAACATGGTAGTGACTAATGAGATTATTCTTCATGCTAAAGTGAGGAAGAGCATGTCATTCATTTTCAAATTAGATTTCTAGAAAGCCTATGACAACATTAGGTGGTTTTTTTATACTATATGATGAACCGTCTAGGCTTTTGTGAGACTTGGATTCACTGGATGAAAGGATGTCTTGAGTCATCTACCATGTCGTTACTCGTCAATGGATGTTCTTCGTTAGAATTAAAGAACTAGAAGGGTTTGCGACAGGGCTATCCGTTAACACCATTCTTATTTCTGGTGGAGGCCGAATGATTGAGGGGTTTGATGAGGGAACAAGGTGGGGGACAACAATTTAACTATCTCTATGCTATAGTTTGTCAACAATACCTTGTTCTTTATAGTTCCATCTTCACGTAATGTCTTATCTTTTAAAGCGGTTCTGAGATGTTTTGAATTGATTTCAGGTCTAACAGTAAACTTTTATAAGAGCAAACTCACTGGGATAGCTATTTCTAACAAATATTTTGTACACTTGGCCACCGTCATGAATTGTCAACTTATGGATATTTTGTTCCCTTTCCTTGGGATCCCGGTGGGGGCTAACACAAGGAATGTTGGGGTATGGAATCTAATTGTAGAGAAACTGGAGAAGCAGCTAGCAGGTTGGAGAAACTGGCATTTACCTTTTGGAGGTAGGATATGCTTAATCAAATCCTCTTTGTCTTCCTTGCCTCTATTTTTTTCTGTCTTTTTTTAGAGCACCAAGGTCAGTTATCAGGAAGATCACATGTTTGAACCATAATTTCCTATGGGTGGCTAAGGTAGATGAAAGATGCCTATGTTGGGTAAAATGGACGCAAATATGCTTACCAAAGGAGGTAGGTGGTCTTGGGATAAAAGACCTTGATGTCTTAAACAAGGCACTATTGTCCAAATGGATGTGGCAATTTTTAAAGGAAAGGAAGTCACTATAGGCAAGTATCATCAAGGGTTTAGGCAGGCCTGATGAAGATGTCTTAAGGAATCCCAAATCTTCAAAATGGTGGAAAGAGATACATAAGATATGAATGGAAAGGGACAATCGGGGATGGTTTTAGGCAGGTACCAAAAGAATGGTGGGGGATAGTAGAGACATTATATTTTGGAAGGATAGATGGTTGGTAGAGGATCCACTGTATTTTACATATGATCAACTATACTCTATTTATGTTACAAGACTACAATGTGCAAGATATAAGGTATGGTAGGCTAATGAATGGCAGTGGAATCTTGTTTGGAGAAGAAATCTTTTTGTGTGGGAACAACAAAGCTAGGGAGACTTGATTACCAAATTAGAGGCTTGTTAGATAACCAATAATTCACAAGATACATGGGTGTGGAGGGCAGGTCTGAGTTTGGAATTTCCAGTAAGGAAAGGGTACCAAATCATGCAGTATAAAGATGTTCTTGACGATGATGGCTTCTATAAAGTGTTATGGACTACAAAGGCTCTCTCTAAGGTCATAGCTTTAGCTTGGAGGATCACATTGGACGGATTGCCGACGAAGCTAAATATGAAGAAAAGGGGTAATTTCATCCATAGGAGATACTAAGTGTGTCTTATGCAAGGAGGTTGAATAATTCACATCACATCTTTTTTTTTACATGCAATATATCCTCTCTAGTCTAGTATAGATGTTGAACGCGACTTTGTATTCCTTCGGTTCTCCCTTCAACTATTAAGGATCACTTCTGGCATTTTGGGGCTTTTGTTCAAGGTTGGAAAGCGATGTATATGTGGTGGAATGTTTGGTTAGTTTTGATTTGGTTTATTTGGTTAGCTCAAAATGATATAGTTTTCAATAAAGCTTACTATAATTTGGATAAGATATGTGAGATTTCACTGATCTAGGCTTGGCTGTGGAAAAAACCAAGATGAAATGTTTTATAGGATCACTATATGATTGGATGAAACATATTAGGGGGTGTTAACCAGAACCTCTATTTGTTGAATGTAGGTTGGTCTCTAATGTATGGCAGGGTAGGTTCTGATCCTAGTAAGGGGTTACTGTCATAATGTCATTTATGTTGGATCAATATTTACTGATATCATTGGTTATCTCCTATTTATACCTATGGTGATATAAATAAGGACTAACCTTTGTATGTGTATGTATTTACCTTATATTAGTACTTCTTGTACTGACTTTTAATAATATTCTTTTGGCTGATAAAAAGAAAAGACAAGTAATTTGTGAATGATATTTTCTTAATTCAAATCTTATTTTGACTTTCCCCAATTTTATTCAAGCTCTACAATAAATTCCAAGCCCAGAAGATCATTTGGAATAAAATATTTAATAAGTAGTTGAAATATAATTCACTATGAATTATAAAAAAAATAGGAATATGTAATTGTAGTTACTATCGCTCTCTCCATGTGAGAGTTTGATAATTGGTTCTCTGAATCCAAGTTTCCTCTATTTTCATCTAGCTTAATCCTATCATTTATTACTCATTCAACCTCAACCTCTCCCATTATACATCTCGTTGTTGTTCCCAATTCCAAGCACAATAGAAAACTTAAACATGGAAGTTCTAGTGATTGAAGAAGATGAGATTGGTATAGAGATCCCTCCAAATGAATAACCAAGCTACATTTTTGACCTAACTATGTGTTTAGTGGGTCAATTTCTTATTGACAAACCCATCAAATTTCATATAATGAAGGAAATAATGACAACTATATGGAGACCCCTACAAGGTATCACCATAACTGAGCTACAACAAGGTCCAATCCTATTCCAATTTTATCAAAAGGTTGACATACAACAAGTCATCAAAAGTTGTCCATGGAGTTTCAATGAAAATCTATTGATACTTGGTATAATTAAGGAAGTTGAAATCCCTAAGAAAGTGCCCCTCTTCAACATCCCCTTCTGGGTCCAAATACAACAGTTGCCTATAGGTTATATGTCACATATAGTGGGTCAAAACATCGGTGACTATCTTGACAAGTTTCTGGAGTATGATGATCGTAACAACAAAAACAACCCTTGGCGTAGCTTCATGCGTATTAGGGTTCTTTTTGATGCCGGGAAACCCTTGAAGATATCTCTTAAGATTAAGATGCAAGGAAACAAGCCAAGGAGGGTCTCTTTCAAGTATGAACACTTAGGGATCTTTTGTTATCTATGCAGGTTGATGGGTGACATAGAAGACCAATGCAAAAAACTATTGCCACAAGAGAATGACGATGGCAAGAGACTATGGGGTCCTGACTTGAGAGCAGAAAATAAGAATTTGGGAAGCACCATTGGAGTGAGATATCTTCGTGAATCTGGAAACTCAAGCTCAACCACTCCATCCATGACGGGACATGAAAACGTAAGAAGGAAGAAACATTAATGAAGAGGGAGAAAAGCATTAAATGACAATCATTTAGCAAAAAACACTTGTAATTAATGGCCAAAATCAATCTCAAACTATCGTTGTCAACAAATCCAATGGCACATTCAAATGCTAACATTACTCCAAATCAATCAGTAGATACAAATATAATTGTTAAGGATGTTGCTGAAATCTTGGTAGAGGAAAAGAAACGTAAATTGATGGTCATCAAATAGCCAATGAAGTTTGCGCCAACAATAACTTAGCCAATCAAAATCCTCCTCAAACTCTTCACTCCAACCCTAGCTGCCACACTCCCATATAAGTATCCACAATCTCTACTCTCAATCCAACCACAAACAATACCTCACTCACAACTTTCCCAACCAATCCAGGCCCTCCTCAATCCACATCAAACCACGTGCACCCTCCCAACCAAACCCTAACTGAAAATCAACCTCAAGTCATCATTAGCCCTACTACTCACACCAACCCAAACACAAACCAACCCTTTTCTGTCATCAATTTTATTCCTTCACACAATAACCTCTCCTCCCAAAACACGAACCAAACCTCTCCTCCCATGAACCCAAACTACTCCCAAGCCAATCCAAACAGAAACCTGTCTTTTTTAATGACAGTCCCTAGAAAAGAAGTTTGTCCAAGATCATGAGTTTTTTAAGTTGGAATTGTCATGGCCTAGGCAACTCGAGTGCAATTCCTGCTCTTCGTGACTTCATTAGGACTTATCATTATGTTGTTCTCTTTCTCTGTGAAACTCTCATAAATTCAACTCGTATTGTAGAAATAAGGATTTTGATCGCCTTTGATTCTTGTTTTGTTGTTGATGCTAATGGCCATAGTGGTGGCATTGCTCTTTTTTGGAAATCCCTTTTTGACTGCTACCCTCAAACTTCTCTTTGAATTTCACCAATGTCGAAGTGAAGTGAGTAGGATCACTCACTTAGTGTCTCACTAACTATTAAGGCCATTCTGAAAGGAACAAAATGAAGGATTCTAGGGAACTCATTCGTATCATTGCTAATCAATCTGCATTGCCTTAGTGTATTTTTGGAGATTTCAACGACCTCTTGTCCTTTTATGAGAAGTATGGAAACCATTACCATCCCAACTGGTTTATTCAAGGATTTCATAAAGTGGTCTTTGATTGCAACTTCCATGACCTTTCTGTGGAAGGTTACACTTACACCTAGGCCAAAAGAAAAGGAAAATTGGATGCCATCAAAGAAGAACTTGATAGAGCACTATCAACATTTGACTGGTTAGACCTCTTCCCTAATTTCAAACTCACCAATGCATTATCTTCCAAATCAGGCCACTTTGTCATTCATCTGAAACTTGATGCAAATTCTAGAAACTATTTTTGTAGACAATTTATGTTTGAAAACTCATGGCTTCTTGAACCAAAATTGGATACCATTGTTGGAGAAGGTTTGAACAATGTTGATGATGATGAGGTCATAACTAGATTGGACTCATGCACAAAACAGTCAAAAGAATGAAGCAACCTAGTTTGAGCCACTTATCGAAATCAAGTGGACACTAAACGAAAAGAGATGGAAAGACTTTGTGAATCCTTTGATGAAGAGCTCGCCTCTCAATGTTCTGTCATTCGAGAAAAGTTAAATGAATTGATCTCTCAAGAAGAATATTACTGGAAGCAAAGGGCACAAATTTTATGACTAAAAGATGGAGACATCAACTCTCGTTTCTTTCGTTCTTTTGCTTGTTCTAAAAAAAGGATGAATTCCATTTTTTCCCTAACTCATGAACATGATAGTATGGTTACAGATCATGTAGATCTATGTGATGTGGAAAAATTTTATTTTAAAATTTGTATGGTGCTTCAAATGATGATTATGATCTAGGAAGAAATTGTACTCCTATTTATCTCTCGCCTAATGATAATTCTTTTGTTCTTGCTCCTTTTACCATTAATGAATTCAAAAATGCCTTTTTTCTATGGTTTCTAACAAATCTCATGGTGTTGATGGTTTGAATCTTGATTTTTACAAACGTTTTTAGAATATATGTGGTTTTGATATTTTTACCACAACTACGTCTTGGCTTGAACAAGGATCTTTCCCAACCCAAATCAACTAACCTCAATTGTCCTCATTCCCAAATAACCAACCAAAAATCATGAAAGACTTCCAATCCATCTCCCCTTGCAATGTCCTCTACAAAATCATTTTCAAAACAAATTTTCTTTATTTGCACAGATGAATTTTCTACACTTCTAAAAAAATCTGAGAGAATAAGAGATATTGGCATCAAGGTGCACAGAGGGGTTGTGGTCCTCTCACACCTCTTATTTGTTAATGAATGTTTTATTTTTTTGCAGGGCAACAAGAAAAGAAGCAACAACCCTCGCCAATATCCTTGAAACATATGGGAGAGAATCAAGCTAAATGATCAACACACAAAAATCTGAAATTTTCTTCAACAACAACACCAAACAGTCCACGAAGCAGACCATCATGTCTTCATTGGGAGTCTGTACCATCATGTCTTCCATCAATCATTGACAGAAGCAAAAAATCAGTTTTTGGCTACGAAAGACAGGATCTAGAAACGCATCAACCATTGGTTCAAAAAGTAACTCTTAAAGGTTGGTAAGGAAATTCTCATCAAATCACGTGCTCAGGCAATTCATTCTTATTGCATAAGTGCCTATCTTTTACCAACATCTCTTAAGGATGACATCCAACGGATAATGAATTCATTTTGGTGGGATTTGAAAGGTTCAACATCAAAAGGCATCAAATGGCTTAGCTGGGATAAACAATCTATGAGGAAGCTAGGAATTTGGAGGATTGGGCTTTCGGAATCTCCATGGTTTCAACCTTCCCATGCTAGGGAAGCATGGTTGAAATTTTATTTCTAAACCAAATGCTATAGTGACAAAGGTCTACAAAGTTAAATATTTCGTCGACGGAGGTTTCTTGGATGCCAAATTAGGGCATAGACCAAGCTATACATGGTGTAGCATTTTCTCTTTACAAGTGTTGGTTAAGGGTGGAGTTAGATGGGGAATTGGCAATGGCAAGTCAATCAATGTTTGGACACAACCTTGGGTAAGAACAACATGAAATCCCTATATGACTATTGCTCCTCCTCTCGGCCTCAAAGATCTTAAAGTGAGCACTCTCATCAACCATGAGCAACAAACATAGAGGCAATAAATACTGAAGCAAGTTTTCCAACCTAATGACAAACACAATATATATTGATCACCACTCATATTTGATAATCAGTGGTTTTGTAGCAAAGGCCAAATCTGCAATTGGCCTCATATTTGATCTGTTGAATGAGCTCCAATACTTCTCATTGCAAAAGATTGCCATAATGTTGTGGTGCATTTGGAGAAGAAGAAATGAAAAATTATTAGAAGATGCAGATACAAGTCTCAACACATCAATATCCTTGTCCATGCAATTCCTAAATGAATGGCTTCATGCACATCAACACCCAACTACATCAGTAACGCAATAGCAGGAACTTGCTTGATGGACGAAACCAATAGCAAGCACTCTAAAATTAAATATTGATGCAACGGTTTTCGAGAGACAACAACAATATGGAGTTCGAATCTGTATAAGAAACTGATATGCTGCTAGCATATAATAGTTTTAGGCTAAAATAACCAATAATTCAATCATAATTTATCAATAAAGATTAGGATAAATTTAAATTTCATCAATTCTTGGTCCATTACTTATTTTATGCATATTTTGTTTAATAGGAATCATGAAAAGAAGGAAAGAAACAGAACTAAGAAAGATTTGTCACAAAAATAAAACAACAGAGGAGCATAGTTACCCTAAATATAAATATGGATGTGCAGAAAACAAAGAGGGGACTTTTTGATAGAAAATAACACATAGAAACGCAAAAGAGAAGGTGGATGAAGAATCAAAGCTAGCAGCAAAGGATTGAATCAAGATTGAAAGCAATTATTTCTCCCGTTGTCTTGAGATTCTTGGTCTAGGTACATGTTATTCATGTGTTTAAGGTTAGTTATGAGCATGTCTGGCTAATTTCCCTTATTGTGGTTAGAGCCAGAACCAATGTGAACTCCTCTGTAATTGGATTGGTATTAATATAAATTGTGATAATTGTTTTATTTTATTTTGTTCTTGAATGAATTATTCCTTATTAGACTTGATCATTCTAGTGAGGTTCTAAGGGTTAGGGTTTACAATAGGAATGTTGGAGTTCTAATTTTTGAAAGCAGTAAAATAATAGTTTTTGCATTATCTAGGGATATGGATGTATGATTGTAGAGCAATAGATGTATTAGCTTAATACTTAATAGGGAATCACTAATGAATTAGGATTTCTAATTGGGTTAAAGAGTTAAATTACTAAGGAATTAGGTTTTAACTAATTTATGTAAAAATACATCTTCTGAGCAATTAGAATAATTGAAATTAGTAATCAATTCAAATACAAAAGGTAGGGATTAAAGGTGAATGTGCTCTTACCACAATTCTTCCTCATCATTGCGTAACTCTTAATTAATATTGCTTTTGAATTTTTATTAATTTTTAATTCAGTTATTAAATTTTCTCAATTCCAAAATACAATCATATTCTCTTTAAAAACATTATTTGTCATTCCAATTTTAAGATAACAAGTTGCGATAAAATTAGTACCTCAATCCTCGTGGAGACGATACTCTACTTACACTTTATTACTTGTAACAATCGGTATACTTGTCGAACTCGCGACAGAAATCATAGAGGTGTGTTTGTCAAAGCCAAAACAATGCTTGTGTCAAGATTGCCTCAATCTCAGAAAGCAAAAGTTGCTCTAACTTGGACAAAAGATATGAATGTTTCAGGAGTAATATTTGAATCAGATAGCAAGCTCTTAGTCGACAACATCATTTCAAACACTTGTGGCTCATTTTGAATTAATTTCATGTTATTATTGATACATGTAGAGCTCTGTTAGGTGTAATTCCAAACACAATGATAAGTTTTGTAATGGGGAAAATAAATCAAGTAACCCAATCACTTACAAAGGCTTCTAGGTTTTTATGCTAGCTTTCATCAATTTGATCATATTTTAGATTATTTCTATTGTATGTTCTCATTGAAATGAAATATCCTTAATTAATTCTTCTATAAAAAAGGGAATTTGGACTAATTCCCTTAACAAAATAGAATTATGACATTTCGTTTATGTAACTAATTTCAACTAATAAAAAAAGGCTTCAATTATTGATGTCATAGTAGCATAGCCAAGTCAACTAATTTCTCCTAAAGTGATCGAAGTGTCTTAGGATAATAAATAAATAAAAAGTATGAAATAATGTAGTAGGAACCTAAAGGTAAATTTAAGTATAGGTTTACTAAGAAAATTTAATTTAATTGATTAAGCAAAATATATAAATTGTTGTAAATTTTTATATCTATCGTTCATTTCTATAAATAAATAAAATATAATTGTGTCATTAAAATGAGACCGACTTGTATAACACATAAAATGAGTAATTGTGAAGATGGACCAAAGTGGAGTCGGTCCTAATATTAAATGATTATAAAGATATTAATCATGATAAAAAGATTTATTATCTAAATTTACGGAAGCTGCCCTATTTGTAGGCAATAAGGCTATGGACGTAGTCTAGCTAGGCTAATTTTATAACAATCCTACTAAATATTGAATAATTGGCTTTACCTCTCACGTAGTATAAGGTTGGCTACTAGCTAAAAGTAAACATCTGAGCAAAGAAATGTTATAGGTTGCGTAAATTTAATGTTCTACTTTTACTTATAATGCTATCTTGGCTTCTAAGACACAAAGTTGGACTGGCTAGTTGATCACGCACGATATGTATTGCATTGGTCTTAATGACCATAGCCATGTATAAGTTTCCGTATTGCTCATTGCCAGGATCAATATACACATTTTACGTTACACATGCACCACACAACTCAGTCCAAGTCCAATTCAAATTGCTTCATTCACTTGTTGTGAAACTCTTAATACAACATAATTTGCTTCCTTGACTCTAAATTACCATTCAAACTTGTATTACGGATAATTTTGTTACACCAGTGGGAAGTTGATGTGAATTGCTCATGGAAATTTGCTTGGCAACAGTTGTGCTTCCGTGTCATGCATGAATATATTGCTAGGCAAGTTTTGTTTTGTGTAACTAAGAAGTATCTGATGCTTTTATTTAGTCATTATCTTACTAGGCCGGAGATCGAATCCCAAAATTTGATTAAGAGATTCAAGTGTCGAATAATTTTTATCAATGACTTTTGATATTATTGGAGGTACATCTGGACTAATTTCATTAGATCGATGAGTAAAGTGATAAATTTAGACTCACTCTATTACCACATATCAAATCCCAAAATTTAATTAAGAGAACCACTTATACCAACAACTCTTGATGTTAATAGGAGAGTTTATGTGATGCTCAAACACAACAGGCCAAGACCCAAATGCCAATTTCGTGTCCTAGTCTTGACTAGCTAGGGGTAATTCAATTCAATTTTATCTACTCTCGTTAGCGCTTTTGAACATATAAGCATTACCGGTTTGACTGTGAAGCTCCAAAGGTCATGATATTCGTTCAAAGTTGATGTGAATTGCTCATGGAAATTTCCACATTGGTCTGGTCTTGCAAACCCACTCGCTAAAAAGAAAGGTAGCAGGCCAATATAGCTATCTTTTTCTGTTAGTATCTTGTCTCTTCTTGGTTTTGGACATGAAATAGTCTTTAGTATCTTTGTATCATATTGATTGGTGTTACATGCTTTTCTTGGATTTCTTTTTCCTCACTTTTTTCTTTCATCCCCCACTAATTATTAATTAATTAGTCGACCATTCAATATGCATGAATTGAATCATGAGTTCGTTTTTTCTATGCTTGGAAAAGGTGGTCATTCAATATATATAAGCCAGATAGTCAAACCGAAACAAAAAATGGAAATAGGTCAAGTACTAATTATAGGGTACACAGTAGGGAAATTTCAAACCCTCCACTAATAACATGTCGTGGGGGGAGGCAGTGTGAATATAAATTGGCATGTTCTCTTTGCTTTACTTTTACTTTAATTAAAACAAAGATACAAGATAATCACCATTCATGTTTTAAAAATTATAACTTAGCTTTCCCACATTATTTTCAATATCCCTATCCTCGTGTTTTGCACAAAATTGGTGTACTGTAGTTGCCAATCCTTTTCTTGATAAACTATAGCATGCCCCTCTCTTTCCCTTCTTTCAGTCTACCCTATAGTGTCACAAGTGCAGGAGTCATCTATGTATTTCTCTATCACGATCGGTTCTTATCAAGTCTTTCAATTTAGTTTTGTGCTTCAAGATATTGTAACTTAGCCTATGGTTTCATTATTAGTCTCATGTCGAGACAAATTAAGGAATATAGTCGTATGTTAGACTCATAATAACAAATAAATTAAATTTGACCAAACTCTAAACATATATACATCACTCATGATGGATATTGTGTATGTTAATATTACGTAGTTATATCGAACACTTTATGGCTCCAGTAACATCTGAATGTAATGTTAACTAAGAGTCCTTATGTTTTCTGGACTGATCGATGTGTGTAAAATAGTTAGTTCCAGAGTGCCTGATTAGGTTTGACATTTCAAACAGTGGTGGTTTGGCAAATAAGTCTTTGAAGGCGGTGAAAACACCATATTTCAAATAAGGATACACATGTAATCAAGAAAATGCTAGGGTATTCTTGAAATATAAGTAAAAATATATGCATCGCAATCATAATAACAAAATTCAATTAGTAAGTGATTGAAAAAGAAGCACAGAGTGGAAAAAATGAGTATATACATTGCTTATTTTTTTTAAAAAAAATTACTCAATGTCTTTTGATATATCCTACAATTTGGATTAAGGTATAACTCATGAGAGTTATGATCTTCAACACATTTCTTCTTGTTGAGAACTAGACATACAAATGGTTCAATAACACTTAATAATGAGTTACTTGGAAAGTTCAATGTCGATTATTATGATGATTTTTCGATATTATCTAAAAATTTAAATTTATATCTAATTCAATCTAAAAAAAATCTAATTTATGATATTAGAGTTTTTTTTCACTTTATATATATATATATATATACACTATTTTAACCATATGATTAGTAAATGTTGAATCTCCACCAAGGTAACAACATATGCCAAAATGGATGGAAGAGCAGTTCCCTCAGTTTGAACCACATCGTTGTTTTTAATTTTTAGACGCAAGCGGGGGTATATGCATACATGCAATTCCAAAACCCTATTCCATGGGCCTAAGGTGAAAGGGTTAAAACTTGTAGACGAATGAAATAAATAGTAGTTCTGTTCCCTACAAACGGTACCAAATGCAATTCCCCCCTCAAAGTTACCTTCTTCTATAGCTTTTTATACGTGTAAGCGCTTTAATGGATGTGGCAGAGAAGAGGATGAAAATGGTCCAGCAGCACCTCACCCGTGCCAGTAAAGTGAAGGGGACCCCCCTTTTTGGAAAAGAATTAAAGCCATTACGGCACTGCTACAATTCATCCTTTTGTGTAGTTGTGTCATATGGGACTACTATATATGCTATTCAAATACAATACCACACGATTGGCATCTTTTCAAAGTTGAATAGTGCTTGTACAACCCTAATATTTTGCTCTGTGATCTTCTTTCTTCGTCCATTACTTGAATAATATTAATTAATTCATTTTATATATTAGATTTAGAGGTTCTTCTGGTCAGCACGGCATACCAGCATGCCTGGACTAACATGTCACATTACAAAAGCTACTATAGTTTTCATATTGTAGATTCTACTAAACCGTGGTATTTGAAATGGAAAAGAATTGTGACACGATACAAGAATATTGATTATCCGTCAAACCCTTCTGTTTGAAAATAAAATCATAACACTAAAAGATTTTTTGTTTATTTAAGATGAAAAGATCATGATAGTGGTGGTGGACATTCATCATATTGATTTAAAATGATACATTAGATAAAGATGCATGAACATGTTATGGTCCTATGTTATTAGACACCTTAAGAGAGATTGCAGGTATAATTGTTGATTTTTTTTTTTAAAAAAAAACCGCTTCTAAAAAAAGAGTTTTTAAAAAATGATTTTTTAAGAAGCAGATAACACTTATTTCTTAAAAAACAAAAAAAAATGTTTTTTAAAAAATACTTATTTTATTAAAAAAATTAAACAAATAAATCCATGGTTTAATAAGAAGAGAAAAAATAGATGTTGAATAGGTATAATATATGATTAAAAGGTCTTCTTTTAAAAGTATTTTAATTGAGGGATTCAATGCACGTTTTAAATAGTTCATTTTATTAATACAAATTCATTTTGTTGGCTTTTTAAAAAATAGTTTATGTTGTATAAATGATTTTTTTATTATTATCTTTTTATATCTAAAGCTCTGTTATTTGTCATTGTCCAAGGCAATATAGCATGCTCATACTTTGTAACTGGATTTTTCTCGAAGATAACACCTTTACCAGTGGCCAAACTTTGTTTGACTTTCAATTGAATCTATCACTAAGTTTTGTCCAACTACAAATATACACTAGAGGTTTTGACTTTTGACACTCCAACCAAACGTGTTAGCTTTTGAGCACGAGGAAAAAGGTCAACAAAGGTTATGGTAAAAAGGAAAAAGATTTGTAGACACCTAAAATTACTTAATATCTAGAGAGAAAAAAGAGATAAAAAAATAAGAGATATATAAAGATAATAATAGATATTGATTAATTGTGTATTTTTTAATTATATTATTAATACAAAAATGTCGGTAATTAAATTTTTTATTCAAGAGAATCAAAAAATTTGTTTCACTTAGATCAATTACATGTAAGTTAATTGAAAGTATATGTGATCACATATAGTAAAAAATCATGCAATGGAAGGGATCACAGTATCCACAGGCTCCTCCATTGACTCACTATCAATGTGAAGGGAATAAAGGCTTTCAGCCACTCACTTGCTTTGAAGTGATTTGTTGTGTGTGACAAGACATTTGGAGGGAATGGAGCACACAAAGTTAAGCCAATTCATTTTGGGAATGCATTAGAAAATTCACATCAAACATGTTTGCTGATTCTTTAATCTTGATGGTTTCTTCTTTGGTTTAAATCTTTTTGGTTTATTCGGTACCATAACATGTGGGGTGCCCTCTACTTCTGTCCCTTTTATGCCATCTTTTAATTTTTTGTTACACCTTTCGTGGCTCTATAAAATTTGTGGAAAAATGGCATTTATATAAATGATGCGATTGGTGGATTATTATGCTTATGGAATAGTAAATTCAGGGCACGTGTCATTTTCTCAACGGTTTGTTGAATAAATCAGCTTTTTTTTAGAGAATAAATCAGCTTCTTATGCACACGACTTTGAATTATATTCGATTCGATTCCAACTAAAAAGGAAGAAACATGAAAATTGATGGGTTTGATTTTGATATATAAACAACCTTTGTTATTACCATAACTAGGAAAATATACATTTATATTAATAGTAACTTTTAATTCTTAAAATTTGAGTTTAAATTTAACTTAATCCATTAGTTCATAGAAAGAGATTTACTTTTATTTATATATTATATTTTGATGATATTATCACTAATAGATGTGAGACTTGAATTTTTTTAAAATATACAATCACACCTAACATTTTTATCATCTTAAAATTTAAATTTATCTTAATTTAACTCCAAAATCTAATTTTTAATATGAGAATTATCTCTTATTTATATATTATATTGTGATAGGAACCCTAATGGATATGAAACTTACATTTTTTCCATTATTTTTACCAATTTAAGAAAGTCCTCCCAATATAACTTTTCCCCAAACAATGCTTTCGCCCATGCCACCACCTCTATTCGCCGGCGCACCTACCTGAACCAAGTCGCCCACCACCAGCGACCCTCGTGCCGAAGTCACGCCCCAATTGCTGCAACATATGTGACCTGTCTCCGACTCGTGAATCTCACGTGCATGACCCTTTTTGGCACGTGGCACTTCGCTGATGACCCTTTCCTAACTCCTCTTTGTCTCAGGCAAACCTCACCAACCCTTTGTTTGGCTTCTTTTCACACCGTTTGGCCGGTTTGGCTGTTGTGTGGCTCTATTTTGCTGTTGTTTGGCTGTTGTGTGGCCTGTTTTTCACTGCTTATAAAATATACAAACATATATTTAACTATGAGCTCAAATATACAAACATATATTTAAGCATGTGGCACTAAGTCATATTTTTCATAGTGAATTTACATGTGATTAAATTTAAAATACAAACATATATTTAACTATGAGCTCAAATATTATACAATTGTATGTGGGGTTATTTGATAAGTGAAAGAGGTTGATTGTTATGCATATGGAGGGAACAAACATTTGTCGTGAAAATTATGTCAGATATCCTGTTTTTTTTTTCTTCGCAATCTACCAAAGATCTTTTTTACCGTAAAAATCTAAAGTCCGTGCAAGAGCAAGAATAAGCCGTACTAAAAGCAATCTCCTTTGAACATGGCACATAGAACTTGTAGTAATTGATTTTTTTTTAATATTTTGTAATATTATATATATAATATTACATTATAAAAAATTCATCATGATAAAATTGTCGCTACAACGAATCGAATTCTTTTTACCTTCTGACACTGTAGCTATATGAAATGGTTCTTGCTCCCTTGAATCACGAGTCCTGAGTGGTCACATCATAAAATACCCCGGAAGGTCGACCCTGCTTGAGATAGTGTTATTGTTTTACACAAATTAACTCAGCTGGGATGTTCACAGTAAACTTCCCTCTTTAACTTAAATTTCCTCAACTCTATCCGAATAATTTAAGTTTTCTCATTTATATATTTGAGTCAAAATCGAATAAAATTAATTAAATCTGTTTATGTATAGATTGGACTATAAGTTTAAATTTATAGATTCAATCAAAATCAAATTAAATTAATTAAAACTTATTAAATTTTTTAGAGTTGTTTAGTTTGACTTTAAATTATGCTAATATTAGAACTTCAAATGTTGGAAATCCAAGCATTATAATTACTAGTGTTAAAACTTCTTAGGCATTACTTTCAAGTACATTATTATTTGTTCTATCTTTTTTTCATATTTATTTTTCTGTCATGTTTATAATATTAATGGATCATATTTTATTCATTTGTTTCACCAAATCTAGTTGTAGCAAAACTTATCGTAAAAAATTAATTTATAAGAAATAGTTGTGATTCAAACTATTATAGTAAATCTAGTTGAAAAATATTTAGTTTTAATTTGTATTAGTCTATTTTGTTGATGATATTAAATGATTCAATTTTACTACTTTCAAACATTTGATAATATTATGTTAATTGTATTGGATATTTAGATGAATCATTATATAAAATAGTAGTTCTAAGGAAAAAAAACCAAATTTAAATGGGTAATTCGTTGATTTGAACCGAATGAATAAGTTGGGTTGAATTTCAAAAGAAAAAAATTGTAAAAATCGAAACGAGCCAAACCGATCAAATTTAATTAGGTTGGATATTAAATTTAGCCAAAATCGATACACAAACACCCCTATAACTGACAACATATCTAATATTCAATATTGCTCAAGATGATCAGTAAATATTCTTTTTTCTTGAATATATGATCATTAATTTGATCTCTATGATTTATGCATATAGAAAAATATTTGTTGATAAATATTAATCCTTTAAATGAATTATAATATCTTGGAGAATTATTCAATAATTTTTGATCGAAAAATCCATTAATTAAAAAAAATCTAATATGTTAAAATTTTGAGATGTGAATTAGCTATATTTCCTATTTGGTTGACATAAAACCTTCATCCTCCTTCTTTTTGGCATTAATCATTTTCTCCATTGATTTATGCTTTCTTAAATTCTAAAATTTGAAAAATTAATATCCATTTCTTTAAGTAGCGAGGAGTTTTGATGTCACATTGAAACCCCATGTTTTGACGATTAGAGTAGATATAATATAAGCAAACCACGAAGCCATAAAGGGAAGTGACAAGCAACGAGGAGTTTTGCCTTTAAATTAGTTGAGTTCATCAAATATTAGCGGATGAGAAAAAAATAAATGTTGGAAGAACTTTATTTCTTTAAATAAATTTACTTGATTAATATTAATTGTATTACCGTGACTTTTGAATATTTAAGATGTTAGATAATTCTTTTTTTGAAAATTCTACGATTAAAAATATTTAATCCTTTAGTATTTACATTACTCGATCTTGAACGTTTTAGTTAGTGACAATAATATTTTTTATTCATAAAACTAAATATAATATAAAATAATTTATAACACTCACATATTTTAATTAACCGAGTTAAATTGCTGGATCCACAATAACATCTTTTATCGTCACAATATATATCCTTTTTTTCTCGGTACAAGAACAAGAGTAAAGCGAAAAAAAGAAGACGACAAAGGACTGAAAAGTAAGCAACATGCAAACTATGGAAAATGGATAACCTATATCCCATTTTGCATTGATGAGAATAAGAGCTTAGTGGATTTGTAGTCGAAATTAATTTTATATTTTCATTTAATTATAAATTATTGTTTAAATTATTTTAAGATAATTATTTTTAAAATTATCAAATTTATCATGATAAATTATAATTAAATGATTATATAAAAATTATAATTATTTTTCTCTAAAATTAAATAAATAAAATGATAGATTTAATAATTAATGGTGCCGGCTTCAGTGCCATTTATAATTGACGGGTTTGGTGCCGTCTTTTTTTTAAAAAAAAATATTTTAAAAATAAGATAGTAATAGTTTAAAAAAAAAACCGTTACAAATTCTAGGAAGTTTAATTTTTATATTATGCAATTGTTTTATTTTTATTTTAAATTTCAAATATGTAATATATTATATATATTATAATATTATTTTAAAGTTATTAAGAGTAATTATTTTTTCATTCTGAATAATTTGATTTTTATATTATTATCATTTTCAATTTAAATAATTATTTTTCATTATTTTTATTTTCTGTGTATGTGCAATTATGTTTTCATTATTTTAATAATTATTTATTATTATTAAATATTATTTTTAAATAATTTAGAATAAAAGATAAATTTACTTTTTTACAATATTAATCATAAATTAAAGATAATTTTGTGCAATTATGTTTTCATTGATTGCTATTGAAGATAACATAAATTAAAAATGGTCAAGCAAAGAGATTTAGGTCTTCCAAACAAAACTCCAATGGTTAAATTACCAACATCTTTGAGTTAAATTTCTATGTAATTACATTATACATTATAATGATCTTTTGGCATTTTTAATTTTTTTTCTTAACAAGATCTAATAAGATTTTATATTCATTGAGATCAGTGAAATTTTTGGGTGAAATAAATCCCAAAAAAGGTCACAAAATTACAAATGGTGAAGTATATCAATCGGATATGTTCAACAACATGTTCAAAATATTCATGACAATGACAATCATGCTCAAACAAATCCTAAAGAGGTTGAACACGTCAAGCATCAAGTAACGAAATATATTTTGTCTTTTTATTGTTAGATTTCTTATAAAGTGTGTGACAAAAAATTATTTCTATACTGTTTAATTTTTATATGAATAAAACCATTCTTTATTTTTATGCTCTTCCAATGAAGATGATGATATGAAAGACTTAAAGAAAAGCATAGATGATCTTCATGAATTTGTGCTAAATTTAACAACACATGTTACCATTGGCACACCATTCAAGATACCTTACAAACAAGGACGTCGACTTAATCTCTTTGCAAGTGGTGATGGTAAATGCTTCGAGAAGAAAACAGGTGAAAAAAATTTATTCTCACCTTTAAAGAAAAATATGAAACCCTAAAAGTTTTGTGAACCACAACTTCTAATGCCAGATACCGTATCAACGATAGATTTGCTATAAAGTTGGCACAAACGGTGAGTGCAATTGTTAAAAAAAAAATTATTTTATTTTTTATTAAAATATATATTTGACAAATTTTTTGTCTGTACATCTAATTGTTAGACATTGACCAATCCATCACTAGACGACCTAAACATCTCTTAAAATTTTGATGACACAAAGATATAAATTTATGCTAACCACTTTGTTGCGTGTAAGTCAACGAGTTTGATGACTGAAAGCAATACTAGGAGAGACTTATCCATTACTGGATAACTTGTCTACTGGAAGCATGTAGTACTTGTTTAGTTTATCCAAACACCAGTCAAAATGAGCATGTTATTTGAATTATCCATTTATGATATTTTATATGATTTCGTTTAAAAAGGAACATATTACGTATCTATCTTTTAATTCCTTTTATATGTCTAACGGTCATATTGAGTTATGAATGACAAATATGAAAACTCTTGATCCTATCAAACAAAAACACGTAGTATCCGTTTATTTCATGAAACAAGATCAATATGTACAATATTCATATAATTCAATCCCGAAAATTCTCTCCATAATTAGGAGTGTCTCTCTACCTATAAATACGATATCGAGGATTGAAGAATTTTGACAAATGTACATAGAAAGACAAGAGTAATGAATCAAGAAACGATAGAAAAAAAAACATTTGTCGAGAAATACACTAAGCTTAAGAGAGTTCATCCTTTGTAGTATACAAAGTATTAGTGAGAGATTAGAACTTTATTGTAAATCTACTCTTTGAATGTTGTAAAGAATCTCTGATTTTGTATCAAACTTTTGATTGTGAAATCTAGAAATTACTTGGTAACAAAAGAATACTTAGATGTTCTTAGATTCAGGGGGAGTCTAAGGGGTGTGCCAGAAGTGGCGTTGAGAATACTTGTAATCCAGAAGTGACAGAAAAGAATGCTTATTATAATTAGGTTTGATTAGTGAAACTCTTTACTAGTTGGTAAATGAGAACTAAACGTAACTCAGGTTGAGTGAACCAATAAAACAAAATATTTTACTACTCTTTAGCTTATTAAAGTACCTCATTGTCCATTAATAATACATTTTGCACACAAGGTTTTCACTAAAGAACAAGTTTTATATCTCATTGGACGACATTCCACTTTTAATCATTGGACGAAGGTTCTTATAAACTTGTTCATAATAACATCTTCTATTTTGAGAATGTTTTATATTTTGACTAACATACAATTCAACCCTCTTCTTATGTGATTTGTTGTATTTCAGTAGTGGTTAAGTGGATTGCTTGAACTACAACTACTCGAAGTCATCAATCTAATCACCGAAGAAGTTTATGTTTTATCGTACATTTTTGGAAAATCAAATGTAGATAAAATGGATTGGTAAGTTTTTTTTTGGGTTAAAAACTAATGATAGTTGCAATGAATATGAATTGAAGTGAACTATGATTTTGTTTTTTTTTTATATAAAAAAAACTTGCATAATTGTTGCTTTTGGATTCTAATTTACTTATTTATAATATTTCAACAATGAGATTTTAATAACTACACCCGGAGAATTTTGTAGTGGTAGTTGGAAAACATTAAAAGATTTGGTGTCCGAAAAAGACATTTGTCAAGAAGTAATCATATCTATCTACCTTTCTTTTGCTATTAATTTTTTATTTATTAATTAACATTACCTAATAGGTAATATCTATAGATACTTGATCTGGTGACCTATTTGATGACTTATGAAGTTAGATCAAAATCCAACCACCCAAGTGTTTGGTTCATGCCTACCCATGTTTCAATATGTTTTTTTTTTTCATCTGAAACCATTTCATTAAGTTAATTTGAACATTATTTTTACTCGACTTTTTGTTTTCTAAAAATAATATTAACTTATCTTTTCACTTGGTAGCGTTGTGCTTGACTTAGTTAAGCCTCCAACAAAAATGAGAGAATATTATCAAGATTCTTTTATGGGTAAAGTTGAATTTTTTTACAAAGGTAAGTAACATCAATAAATTTTCATTTTCATTTTATCCTTACATTTTGATAGTCTAATTTTGATAGTCCCATTGATTTTTGGTGTTTGTTGATGTGTCAAAGAAAGTGATTGTTATCCTTGACTCCCTTTCAACAACATCATTTAGGGATGAAAGAGAATTTAATGTTAAATTATTAGTAAATATTATCCACTATTATAATATTTAAAATGACATTAATTCAACCACCATTGTTAATATAAAAAAATATATATATATATATATATATATTTTTTTTTTTTGTATAGGCTCGCTATATAGAAAAATTTATGCAGCATGAATCTTTCTCCTCATGTTTCTTGACAAAGACATTGTTAATTAGCAAATATGAGATTGTGCATCTTGAAGGTAGAGGCATACAAAAGAATGACTTATAAGTTTATTTATTATATTTAGTTTATTGAATATGTATACTAATTAAATTACAAGTTAAAAATTGGTGATTTTATAAAATAGGAATGATTATGGTATTTGGATAACAACTTGAATGACGCAAATGGGTGCAAATGGTTACAAAATACAAGTAAGTTTAAATTTTATTTTTAGTTAACTATTTTATATTGCTGTTAAATTTTAAAACTATATCCCATTAACAAATGATGGAAAAAACTGTTTATAGGTGAATAATGGAATAAGAATGCGGCTCGCCTTATATTTGACTTTGAAGTCTCAAACTGAATCCTAAAAATTAATTGAAAGGCCACTTAAGCACCTATGTTTTGAGCTGATATAACACTTAGCAAATTATGTTATAGATGATATTTTTTTGTCTCAAACATTTTATTAGATGCAATATTTTAATTTTCTTTAATATTTTGGATATCAATGTTTATTTGTTAATGTTTAATGTCACACTTTCTGGAAATTTCTTATATAATGTTTTTGCTTTCAACATTTATATCTTTTGTTGTACACATTTTATTAAATATTTTTACCCCTTAACTATACTGCAATTCCTTTCCACTAATGTATCGGTTAAAGGATATAACGGTAAAAAGATGTAGTTGTTATTATTATTATTATTATTATTATTATTATTTATCTATTTATTGTGCACAATATAAAATAATGATATAATATAACATTATAATTATATTTTCAGCTT
>PYAF01001287.1:195144-220748 GCA_007407185.1 Glycine tomentella
AAAAACATTACATAATTTTGTATATTTATGTAATTTTATATTTTTAAATACTTTCATATTATTTTATTAACACTTATAATTTAATACAATAATTTTTCATCTTTTTGTTAATTTTTAGTTAGTTTTATCAAACATGACTTAGATATCAAAATTGTACACTATCTTATAATTTTTTAGTTTTCAATTTGTTTTATCAAACATGACCAAAATATTAAAATAGCACACTTAAAGGGAATAAAAAATTATTTAAATATTTAAATTAATAATTAATATTTATCAATAAAAAATCTTTTAATACAGTATGAAATCAACTTTGAATATAAGATTTCAACTTAACATTACCCAAAAATTAAAAGCGCCACATTAATTTAGTTCTAAATATTCAACTTTAATTTGATCGGACTTGATGTAATCCAAAAATTGCTTGACTCATGCAACTTAAGCTTACTAGGAGATGGGCTAATCCGTTATCCCAATTTTTTTTTTACACTTTTTTTAATCTTTTATACTTTTATTTATTTGAAGGAGTGTGTTAAATTAGGATTTCAAAGAATCTTAAAAGATTTTTTTTATATATAAAATGTCTTGTGATATTTAATTATTATTTTTAAAAAGTATAAAATAAGTATTGTGATATTTGATTAAGAGTTTTAAGATTTTTTAATGAAGATAACAAAATCCGAAGGTATTTAATTAGAAATTTTTTATAACTTGTAAAGTTTTTGGTATTCAAAAATATACAAATTAAGATGGATTATTTTTTAAGAAATATTTCAATAGATTTCATTAGACTTTTTAGTATAAAACATCTATCAAATAATCTCTACTAAAACCATTGAGATTTTACTAGAATTTTTTCTTTCTTTTCCTATTGGTTATCAAACTTTATTTTCTCTCCTCACAACATACCCTCTTCTCACTTTATATTCTTCAAGATGAATGTGTTATATAAATTTCTCATATATTCTTTTGAAATAAAAAAAAAATGTCAAATCTAATTCTCTCTTCTGCACTTTTCTTTTGTTTTCTAAATAAATTAATGGTTGTCTTATGTCCTAAGCCTAACCATACTTTTCTAATATTGATTATGTCCATAACTTGCTCGACGTAATATTTTCGTGATTATCACCCTTAGTTTCGTCATCCACATAACTTAGTAACCCTCCTACCAAATTTTCATCCTCACTAGTTCTTTCTAATGTATGTTTATTATCGCATCCTATTTAAATATGTCATTAGATTTATTATGAAATAATTATAATAATTTAAAAAATAAAAAAAATCAACATATTATTTTAAATCTATTGTTCAAATCTAAAAATGAGAATGAAAAGATGTTATTGTAAGAAAAGTTAGAATATGAGGACATAAAACTAGAATCAATGTAACTATTAAAAGACTAAAAAAATATTTTTGTTTTACTTTTTTATCCAAATTTCATTATCTCTTATTATTTTTTTCATCAACTCTTGTAATTTTGAATGTATTTTAAAAATTCACAAAATCTTTTCATGAATTTATAAGTTTTTCCAAATCTTTTAAATCTTATGATATAAATTCATTAAAATTGTTTTATAATAAAAATCTTATAAAAAATCTGATAAATCATAATATTTAAAATTCACAAAACTTTTTTATGTTAAATTAATTTTTTAAAATCTTAATTGAATAAACTCTAGTTCCACACTTAATAACAAATAGAACCAATTTTGAATCACATTTTATGACAGAAAATTGATTTTGTACAGTAGAATACGAGTTGGTAGTCAACTTGAGGTGGACAAAATCAATTCTCTATTGGGTAGAATTGCTTCTACGAGAAGTGAAATTATTTACAAAAAAAATTAAGGATCAAATACATATGTAAGGAATTTTATCAAATTATAAATATATTAAATATTAAATATCAAATATTGTTAATAATATTATTTTTGATATGTAGAAATCGAACTCTAGCTGAGAATTTACAATAAGTGCTCAACCAAAATCAACTAAGCTAGTCGGTAAACATTAATAATAATATGCTAATGTAAGAGTGATAATATTAGAAAATGGAAGCAAATATACATATATATATATATATATGTATTCCAATATAAAAATAATTATTGTTGCTTAGCAGAGTGCGTGCATTAATGGGAATTGATGCTGGAAATGTAGATATTATTTATACAAGTTGAAAAATTGAGGATAAGGTCAGATGAGAGGTGGTTTCAATTCAAGCACTACTACATAAAGCGGAAAAGAAGGAGAAGAGGACAAACTTGACCTTAGGTGTTCCCCTCCAAACTACAAATAAGATGGGACCTGTACCACATCGTGTTGGAGAAAATGTGCACAAGAAGAATTAGAGGAATTAAAATAAATAAACCACAGCACTTTTTTGTTATTCATAATAGTCATCTAAAGTGGTGTTTGGTGATAGTTTGGGGCAAAAGAGAATGAATGGTAACCACCATCAAATATATGGATCAACTGATACAAATTTATTTTAGTTTAATTAGATATTTTGAATTCGAGTATTAAATATATAGTTGTGTTAAATACTCAGATAGAGAGTTATGTTGTCCATAATAGTTGATATGCAACTTGAGTATAATTGTCTTTCATGAAAGATAAATGTAGTCTATAAAATAAAGGGTAACCTAAGGTGGAGGGCAAGTGGTGATGCAAAAGAACTGTTCCAATTTTGTTGTCATCTGAGAAATAGACAGGGGCAATAATAGATGGATTTGTATGTACAGTTTGAAACAGGGCCCCCCAATACCCTTCTTCTGTACATATTCTCTATTGCCAATTATTGTTATCATTCTTTTACTGCTGCCTCTCTGTGCAGATGCTTTGTGCATGCATTTCATCTGTGAATGTTTTGGTATTCAACCTCATTCTTACTTTGCTTATCTGCATATCGTACAGACACTATTGTGTCCTTGGAAAAGGAGAAACATATCTCTCTACCCATTTTCATTGCCAATGTCATAACCTCGTCCACTACTGGTCATTCTACTCAATGTGCATTGTGCCATGAAAAAACATTAGTTAGAGAAGGAATGCTCTCTTTTCAACTTATTACTTGGTAATATCTTTTGTTGGTCCTAGTAAAGTTCACTCTTCATTAGAGGAGTCTTTTTTGGATTTCTTCCACTAACAGTGTGTTAAAAGAATGTTAAAATGTGTTTTCTAAATGCTTCTTATTCTTATCAATAAAACACGATACAGTTTGCAGATAATAAGGTTCTTTAGGCACATTAATTAATATATGATTCATGATTATGTGACAAAAAAGACCTGTGTTTTTTTTTTATATTTTTTCATACACACGAATTTATGATCGAATTCCTGACTTGTTTAAGAAATAAGATATTTGAACATCATATCACACCATATTAGTTAAAAAAGACTTGTGCTAAAATGAGTTTTCCCCTCTCAACATATATCTCGAAACTTTAATTTTAATTCTTATAAACATTTAATACCTATTAATTTTTTATAAGAAATAAAACCAAATTTTGATATATTTTGAGATATTGAAAACATATTTTATCAAAAAGACTTTTTTAGGCTAAGTGTGAAACCCTCTATGATGTTGTCTTGCCTCTAAAAGGATATCTAACCATTGATCGGAGATATTATTGCAGCACATCAAAATAAATGCTTTTTTATTTTTTTACTTAGAACCATAGAAAGTTAGCATTTTAATAAATATAACGTTTTCACACACATTACAGTACTGCGAGAGATTAGGATACAAGTTTTTTTCTGCATAGCTCAAATATTACACCATTTCATTTGGTTTATTGTTGTAAAAGAGGATAGAAGAATAAGAATAAGAACAGGATGCTCAGACCTCAGAGAATTTACTTACAGTGGGATGTTAGGCCTAGTGTTGTTAATGGTATCAGAGGTTATTTTTCCGTTTTTAGTTCGTTTGGCTTTTTATGGAATGGGATCAGTACCAAAGTCAGGTAGAAATCCCTTTTGCCCTCTCTCTCCAACCTCTTTCTATGAATGTCTTTATGAGGAAGTAATTAGAAGAAGAAAAAAAAACATTCTTTTTTTCTCAATTGCAATTATTACTAATACAACCTGAAGAAACAAAAGAAAAGAAAAAAAAAACAGATGGGGTATTAATAATACAACCTGAAGTAACAAGACAAAAAAAGGAAGGACAATTTTATCCTAGTGCAATCCAATAAATGAAGGTAAAAAAAAAAATGGGTAGGGTGCCAAAAAAAAAAAACACTCTGGTTAACATAACTAAACTTGAGTATGTTTGGTAGTTGGAATGATCAGTGGATCTGTTTCAAGTGAAGATATCTTGGTAAGCTCATCACCACCACCACCACCACAAGTGATTACTATCTCCTCAAGACAAGCATGTTCATTCTTGTTCATGTTAGCTTCTTTTTTGGTGAGTGTAAGTAACAATTTAGAGTTAGAAGAATCAGGAGCAACAGAACAAGAAGTGGTAGTAGTAGTAGTTGTTGTTGTTGAAGTTTTTGTGAGTTCCTTGGCTCTTTCCACTTGCACATTCCAATCTGTTGTGCAAAGAACATAGAGCATGAGACCGGCACATGAGGCTTGGGCTGCAAGCAACCCAAGCCAGAGCCCTGCAAATCCCATTTTGGCCACAAAGCCCAGAAGGATGGCCACTGGCATGCCCACCAAATAAAATGAGCCCAAATTGATGTTGGCACCAATGGTTGGTCTTGCACTGCCCCTCAGGACTCCACAACCTGTGGTCTGAGGGCAGTTCCCAAGTTCACAAAGGCCAGCAATTGGCAGCACCAGTGATGTGAGTTCCAAAATCTCATGGTCATTGGTGAAGAATCTCCCCCATTGGTGCCTCATCAAGGTGGTGAAAAGCATGGCTGCAAGGCCTAAAGCCACAGCACAAAAGAGTGACACTATCATGGACACTCTTGCTTTTCTAGGATTGTTTGCACCCAACTCATTCCCTACCCTTGTGGAAACACCAAGGCTGAGTGATGATGGGAACACATAGACCAAAGATGTTGTTTGGATGAGGATCCCCATTGAAGCAATGGTTGCTTTTGGATTCACCAAAAGGCCACACAGCATTATCATGAACTCATACCACCACCACTCAAGGCAAACTGAGACACAAGTTGGAATTGCAAGTGATAGCAATGAGGACCACCCTTTGATGCAGTCCATACTAGGGGGAACCCATGAGGCCTTGTATGCACCAGAAAAGTACACAAAGGAGGATATAAGGAGAATGAGGTTGAGGTTGGTTAGCACCATTGCTGTGGCCACCCCGGCAATTCCCATCTTGAGGTGAACCACAAGGAGGAAATTCAAAGGCACATGGAGCAGAACTGAGATGGCTGAGCAATATGTAAGTGGCAATGTGATGCTTTGAGTCCTGAGGTAGATTCTTAGAGGGTGGAGGAGTGAGAGCAAGAAAAGATCAGGTATGGAGAAAGTGATGAAGGTTTGTGCCACTGATGCTATTTCTTGATCTTGGCCTGACCACAAGAGGATTCTCTTCATGTTGAGCCACATGAATGAGATGGGGATAGAGGTTGAGAGTAGAAGGAGAACGGTTCTCTGAAGTGTCAAGCCAAGTATCTTCCATTGCTTTGCTCCATATGCTTGTCCACAAATTGGTTCCATCCCCATGGCTAATCCAGAGATCACAGAGTAGCCAGTGATGTTGGCAAAGCCAATGGAGAGAGACCCTCCAGCTAGTTCCATCTCACCAAGATAGCCAAGGAAAATCATAGAGATCATAGCTCTTGAATATAGGATTAATCCAGTGATGGCTGTTGGCCCTGATATTCTCCCTATTGCCTTGATTTCTGCTATGGCCTGAATGAATCAATGCAGAAAAACAAACAAAAAAAAGACAAATTGAATAATGAATAGTAGTTAATATCAATGATATTTATTTAGAATCATAAAAAAACTGACATTGTTGTTTGTTTATCATGTCACTATAGAGGGGGTAGGATTAGTAAGTTGTTACTTAATTTAATTTACTTTCATATTAAAATAAAATAATACGTATATATGGTAGTAATAATTGGTTTTTTCTTGTATTGATTAGATTCTGTTTAATTACCTCACTAAGAGTAGGCCATCTGTGCAATTCATCTTGAACATGATCATCAGATTCAGGGGAAGGGTACACAACTTTGGGGTGGGATTTTGTGGGACTCAGAAATGGAGATGCTGAAGATGGCTTGGGATTACACATGACTAGCTGTAAACTCTTATGATGTGGATATTATAAAAAGAAGAGTTAAAGAGATTGTGTATGTTTATATGACAAAGATGGGAAAATATATGATATGATCCCCTGCTACTCTTCTCTTGCTTCTGGCTTAGGCCAGTGAGCGTGCGGTTTGTGTGAGGGAGAGTAGCAAGCTTTGTATTTGTATGTGGGGAGAATGGGATGAAGGGGAAGGGGGCTTTTAGCATCAGGGCCCTTTTGTAACGTGTCTTGAATTGACACAATAATATGCAATATATAGTTGATAAATAATTTTGTTTCTTAAACATGTGATTAAAAAGTTGAATTTCAGATATATATATATATATATATATATATATATGTGTGTGTGTGTGTTAAAAGATATGTCTTAAATGAATTTTAATATTTTAAAGGATTAATTTTTGATTCTTAGTCAAGAGATATTCACGCAAAAAATATTATATAATTTAAATTCAATTATCTTAATTTTAAATTTTATATATACAATTAAGTTAAAGATTTATATGAAAAAATTTGTTATTTATAGTAGTTCTATTTTATCTAATTCAAATAGAATTGTCTATTAAGAATATATGTAGTATATCAAAATAAAAATATCATATTGATAAAAAAAGGTCTATATTTATTTTCTAAAAAAAGTTTGAAAGGAATGTAAAAAATATCAAAAAAAGGTCTAATATTTATATTTTAAAAAGTTTAAAAGGAATGTCAAAAGAAAGATCAAACTTGAAGGAAAGAAAATGCTTGTGGAGGTGCACGGTAACCGACCTTGTTCACTTTCTAACTTCTATCCCTATGTAAGTGTACGTGATATCCAAAATTTGTTTACTAAAAGTGAAAAACAATTGGGAGTATATGGCATCTGAAGAATTATAGGCTGATAAGTCTTTCTTTACCTTTGAGTGTGGAAAGGAAATGAGTTCATAGCTATCTATAGGACGGTGAAACTCAAGGAAAAAAAGAAGAAGAAGAAGAATGAAATACCTTTATTCGCTTTAATGATTTTTTTTAGCCGTCAAAACGACAAGTTTGGGTTCGATAATGATGCCACTAAATGGTGGTTTTAAGTATCTTCCTTGTTAATGGAAATGGATAACCTTTTCAATTCAAACACCATGTTTTTGGGTTGTCGTGAATGGAAAAAATAAAGAATTTTATCCTGAAATTTGGTTAGTGGAAGTAATGGAGAAGTCATTTCCCTTGCATATATGAAATTAAGCCATGAGTTATAGACTTAAAGTTAGTAGTAGTTTTTCATTTTTATTAACTGCAACTCTTTTCATTTAATATTATTATCATATCGTGTATTGCCACTTAATTAAGAAAATGTTTAATTTTTCAGTAGTTGTTAACTAAATCGTTATCATAGTTAAGCTTTTCAAACAAGATGATAACTTAATTAATTAAATATGTTATTTTATTTGATAACCTATTATATTATTATTATTATTATTATTATATTATGAGTTTAATTTTTATAATAAATATAAATTTTAATATGACTATTGTAATAGTCATCAAAATTATTATATATACTAATTTCTAATTAAATAATATTTGAAAATAAACTCCAAATCTATTTACTCTTATATTATTATCATTATTGACTTCTAATTCGTTTTTAAGAATTTCACTTGAGTTTTTTTTGTCTCCCTCTTCCTTAAGTGATTAGTCTACCTTTCATCTTATCTAATATCCTCAGTGAGACTTTTATGGTCTTCCTACACACATATCTAAACCACTTAAAATAATATTCGACCTTGTTTTTTTACAATAGGTATTGTCCCAACTCTTTTGTGCATTTATTTGTAATTATCTCTTGCTTAGTACATTCACTCATCTAACACAACATTCTCATAATTTTTAAATAAGCTTATTTTGTCATTACCTTTTTACTGTACAAAACTTGTATACAACATTGCAATTCTTACAATTATGTGATAAAATATTTCTATAAATAACACCGATACTTTTATATCATATATAAGACTCAATAGACTCCTCCTTTTCATTCACTCTATCCTCAAATCTTGTGGTTAATATTATTCGATCTCCTTTTCTTCGTTGTTTTGTATATTAGTCATGATCTACAAATTTTACTTCTAAGTAAGGATCGATGTAAACTAATTAAACTTACATTCTATAAATTGTCTCATTTCTACTTATACATTCTATAACTTGTCTTCACTTCACATTTCCTCTCAAATCTTCTAACTAAGATAGTATCATCTTCAAGAAGCATATATTGATCATAACACAGACTCTGGGATGTGCTAGGTAGCACATCCAATTAATACTGAGGTAAATATTCATAAAAGTGTAATTAAAATATTCATTAAAAAAATAAAACTTACCGGTTTCTCCTTCCCTTTTCATTCAAAATTGCACTCTTCAAACATATATACTATTGATGTTGATTTATAGTTATAAGAAAATCTAATACGACCACACGTTGTATTCTTACACAAATCGTGACCCCTTCTTACATATATTTGATTGCTCAATTATGAATTAAAGCAGTAAGCTCTTCTTTTAAATCTAGGAATTTCTAGCCACGTACAAAATCTCTCTTGAGACTTCAGTGTATGAATTTTTTTCATATAAATGAAAATCATATGCAAGCATTTTTTTATTCTTCTGTGTATAACTCTAGGGTGATGTCCCAAAGTTTTAGAGCCTTAGATAAAGCTATTAGAGAAACTTAATATAATATATAAATTACTAATCCTCTATTAATTAATCTTCTATCGTTTTGAGTTGTGAAATCATTTATCAAAGTTTTATAATTAAGTGATTTTCACATTTTAGCCTCAACAAAAAAACATTTCTAACCCACTTAATCTATCTTACAACAATGTTGACAATAGAAGTTATTACAGGTATTTTTATAGTATCTTATAAGTAATGCATATATTTTTTTTAAAATCTTTTTTATTTGATTTAATCTTTTTATTAAAATATTAGTTTTTTATTAATATTTTTTAATACTTTCAGTTTAAAAATAAAATCAAAACCACATCTCAATATATCAAAATATTTTTTCGGTTTAATTACTTACTATACGTTGGACTTCTATAATAATAGTGAACTTACTAATAGGCATTGAATGCATAAAAGTGGAACCTAAAACAGTTTATTTTGGTTGCTTTACCACATCCACAACCTTATATATAGCATTAATCAACACAAGTCTTTATTACTTTTATGGTTTACCTCACTACCATAAAACTAGATTGATCTTCACTGAAACGTGGATCCATGAAAGTGAACCTAAGTTTGGGACCACATGAAAGTTATCAAATAAAATACTGCCTTAAAAATAAGGTGTCAAAAAGCAATCATATAATTTAGCATTGCTCTTGTACTATATTTTAAAAGAAAAAAATATACTGCAAAATGCAACATGGTTTGCTTTGTTTTGGACAGTAGCTTCTGATTTGGAAGGTAAAATGTCTATCTTTGCATGTTCTTTGAGGCAGCCAAACCTTTCATGTTTCATTCTTTCCCAACCAATGTCAAAACCCCATTCCGAACACAACTGCTGCTGTCTAGTACTGTGGATAGAACCATATCCGAAACCCCCAACGGCCAAAACATTCCCTTAATGTCTACTTTCCCAAATTCTAAAGATTGCAACTTTTCACTTACATAAAAGTTACTAAACATGGGGATTAATCATTATGAGATTGTTTCAAGTAGTCATCTCGAATTCAAGTACTGAGTATCTAATTATATTAAATTTTTTAAAAAAGATTTTTTTCATCTATAATAATTTTATCTTACTCAAACTTATGATTCTCTCCTTACATCAAAAAACATATGTGGTCTACAATCCACTATAAAACATATCTAAGTTTAGGCCCCCACAGTTTCTACGCCTCTTGCTCTATTGCTCTTCATATTATTGCTCGTTTAATGTTCAATCACGAGCAGGCAAACTGATTGGGGCAATGAATGGGTACACCATATTTATCAAGTTATATAAGAGTTGTAATGTGAGTAATTTATGTTTGTTAACCAATAGAGGAGAAATGAAATCTTTAATATAAGATGTCTAATCAATTATATTATGATTCTTTGTAGATGTAAGTTTCTCTGGAAATATTTTTAGAAGAAGAAAATAAGAAGAAAAAAAATTAAATAAGTTTCTCTATAAGTTAAAATAAGTTTTCCATCAGTTCATTTGTAGATTTTATTTCATCTTTTAGAAAAACTATATTGATGAGCTTATTTTTGTTCATAAAAAAATTCATCTTATTTTTTTCTTTTACAAATTCTTCTAAAAAATTTACCCAATCAGATGCTATAGTTAGGGACAGAGGGTCTTTTACCGGGCACTCGTACCAATGACAAATTGCTTTATCCTGTATTTAGATTTCAGTTGTGGCTTAGAGGATTTTATAATGCACTTTTTTTCCCACTGTCTGTTTTATAAAGGTAATCTTCATTTATATGATTATATCTATAAATATGAATATGGAATGGATGGGACCACTAGTGGTGCTACCGGGGAACGATGGTGGACGGCCATAAGGAGGAGAGACAGATGGGAATTTTGAAACATTGAGAGAATTTGCTCCAATCACAACATCCATTTAATCTGCATCACAAAGGTCACGAGTCTATGTGTTGTATAGGATAGCATTAGCATTGTCCAAGACACCAACAGAATTAGGTCCAACATAGAGAATTAATATCTTATAATACGATAAATTAAGGTTTAAATATTATTTAATAATCAATCGTATATTTTAGAAGAAATTTACTAGTGAAAATTGAAAAATGTATTATGTACCCTTAAGATTATCAAAATCTAGTTTCTATGTAAATACATAAGAATTTCGTATATTCAACTCGTAAAATTATAAGAGTTTATTTCACAAAAAAATATCTATAAATAATAAGTAAATAGGTTCAAAATACATCATTTTACAAACAAATGACAATAAGTTCATATTATTAGTCCGTTACAAAACATAAGTTCTCAAAATTAAAACATTTAAATAACTAAAAAATTTAGCCTATCAAGCACAATTGAGCATTTAATAATTTGAGATCATAAGGAAATGAAGAGATCATGTACTGATCTATAATAACCAAAGTTGCCAACAAATTTTTCCTATTTTTGGTTTGACGTCCAAAGATCAAGTATTTGAAAGAATTGACGTCAAACTTTATCGATTGGCATAAAAGCAACTATTATTAACATTCACAATGACATGTGTCTCATACTCTCTAGGCTATGAAACGTCAATCCAAACATGCTTTAAATATTTAACATAGTTGTATATTTAAAATTCAAATGAACTTGACACTATTGATTAAGATAGAACAACGTTGCACAAGTTAATCAATTGATGGTACAACAGAAACACCTATGCTCAATCATCATTAACCAGAACATCAACAACTTCTTTTTGTGTACTGGTGCGTTTTAGAACACCCAAGGTGGTGAGTTTGGTCCATCATGGGCAACTAAGTACTAGCTAGCTAGTTATTATTTGGTTACTCTACAACAACACTTTTGGTGCTTAGTCCCTGTAAATGGTACAATTGTTGATTAGCACATGCTAGCCCTTATTTAGGAAATAGTGTGGACCTATTTTCCCATTAGATTCGAGTGTCCCCATTTCGATTCTGGGCGACGCGATACACAGTAAAAATGTTTGGCATTGATGGTAAGGGACATGATACTAAGCAACCAAATTAATTGGTTGGTGCAACCATATTAATAAAAGTAAACAAAAAACTACAAGCCCCACCATCCCCACTTTTAATAATTAAACAAATTTCTCGTTGGCAACAAGCAACAAGACATTTCTTAATTTTTCAGCTTCTATGCTATGGCCTCATTAGGTGCCTCCTTAGGCACAACCTCACTATAACCCTCACGGGTCAAGTACTATGCACATGCACTAAGTGGGTGTTAATTACACTTTACACATGCCTCTAGCATGAGTTAAATATGGTTAGATGCATGCAGAAACTATGATGGATTCTCCCAAGTTGCTAGGGATTTATCATTCACTTTCTCCCCTATAGACATTTACTTCACAAAAACTTCAACTACTTTGCCTTTTTTATGGGGGTTGACTTGCAAAAAATAATATCTTTGAGAGTAAATTACACTTGTATCCCATATGTTTTGTTCAAATTTCACTTGATATCCCTCCCTTTTTCAGATTACTTTTACTCTCTTCTATTAACGTCGTTAACTAACATCAATTAAAATATGTAAGCATATGAAATTGTATTTTAATTGTAAAATCCAAATTATCCCCTCCCAATTAGTTTCAGAATTTAGGGTTCACGTTTCATTCCTCTTCCCCATTCACGAGTACTGTTCATCTTCCTCTTTTTGGCGAATTCTTCTTTAGCGTCCACGGGGTGCGAGTTCCTCTTCTCTCACGACATTCAAGTTCCATTCCTCTTTACCATTCGCGAGTTCTTCACCATTCCTCTTCCAGTTCACGAGTTCTCCATTGTTCATCTTCCAGTTCGCAAGTTCTCACTGTTCCTCTGTTTCTCTTCCTGTTCTATGATTTCTGTTCACACTAGGGTTCTGCTTGTAAGTGACTATTGGACCATGTATATAGATTACTTTTTAAGAATATTTATTTAATTTTGATTGTTTATTGTTGCCTATTTCTGAATGGGGTTTCAATCAGAGAAAAACATTGAACTTAAAAATTGAAGAAGAAGAAGGAAGGGTGTTAACACTGCGTACCAAGAAGGTGGGTTCACGTCTAATAAAAAGTTGGATTCACGTCCAATTAGAGAAAAAAAAATAAAAAGAAACAAGAGTCTTAAAATATTTTCAGGTTGAAAGGAAGTAGATAAGGGTATTTTAGACATAAAATTTCATTAAAAGTCATATAATCAGCATGTGTCTACTTTCTGTTAATTTATTAAACAGTGTTTAGAACGGAGGGGGTCTGGATGTAATGTGAGCTAAACAATTAAGGGTTTTTTGTAGGGTGCAAAAATGAAGGAGTATAAGGTAAAATTTAAGCAAAACACATGGGATGCAAGTGTAACTTACTCTATATTTTATGTATTCAATGGTGGTTATATATGTTTTTATTATCCAACGTTGGAGTTTAAATGTGAAGATAAAATTTAGTAGAAATGAACAAGTTTTTTTTTAAAAAAAAAAGTGAAATGAACAAGTTTTTTTTAAAAAAAAGAAATAAACAAGTAGAATAATTTAGAATAATATATAACTAAAAATATACCCCAAATCTTACAAAATCAACTTGTAGGAGGAAGATTACTCTTCACTTATATAGTCTATTTAGTATTATTTATAGTCAATGTGAAACTTTAATATGTTCTCCTTTTACCAACTATTATCCTATAAAATTAATTTATAAGGTGAGAATTGTTTCATTATATAGTCTATCATGATATTATTTTTAATTAATATGAGACTTCAACATATTTTCTTTTATCTACGACTATCTATTATATAAAACTTTTAACACACCTCTTTATCTATAGATGACTACAATTTAAGTGCTTTTTTCAACACTTTAAGATTTTGGTTTCAACATGTGTTTTATTCCTCTTATTTGGTAGCGTGTTTGAGTAGGTAAAGTAAATGTAAATTTCCAAGGTTAAGCCTGAAATTTTCCCAAAATTTTTATGTAGCAATAAAATTATATATTCAATTTCAACTAGTTTTTATGTACCATCCACACAGAATCAGTACTGAAGATGGGAAAATAAAAACCGGTGTCATCCAAAGGATGAACATGATTTGGAATCCAAATTCGAATTTGGCATCGTGATTGGGCAAGGACAGTGCCTAATTCCCTTCCAACTAAGGGGTTTAATAAACTGAAAGAGACCCAATTTTAGGATCATGTGATTATGGCCTACAAATGAACTGTCATCAATTAAAAAGACATCTTAAGACAAGTTTTGGCTTGGCAGAGATTGTACATGGAATTTTTTTTTTCAGAAATTCTATTTCTACAATTATGTGCATAATTAAGAGAGATTAAAAAAAGAGAAGGAGAGAAGTAAAAAATAAAATTAATAATATAATAGGCAGAGATAAAAAAAAATTATAAAAAGTATTATAAAAAAAACACATGAGAATAATACTATCAAGCTGATTAAAAAATAGAGGAATATATCTCAAATTTTATAGATATGACAAAAAGAATACTACAAATGCAAGCTTCGGGAAAAAGGGTGACAAGACATATCAAATATTAATTTTGACAGATAAAAAAATTATAAAAAAACACATAAAAATAATACTCTCAAGCTGATTAAAAAAGTAGATGAATAGAGGAATATAGCTCAAATTTTATAGATATGACAAACTGAATACTACAACGCAAGCTTCAGGAAAAAGAGTGACATGACAAATCAAATATTAATTTTTACATGGTTATGCTTCTCTAGAAGATCGAACAGATTCCACACTTGTATTGTTTCCATCCAACCAAAGCTTTTTTCCATGTAATAGATCCAACCACCAAATTCATCCTCCTTTCTCCCCACGAATCAAATCACATCCTTTGATTTTGGTTTCATGGAGTTACTGCGGGGATAACAATGTTAAATTCCACCACTTGGCACCTTTAGTAATAATCATTTACCAAGACGTATGCATCTTTCGTATACACCAAATCACATTTCAGGATAAAATAAAACTTTAACATTGATGGGCATAATACTCTTCTCACATGTTCATACATGTCGTCACTTTATTGTAAATCTCTAACGTTATTTTTTAATTCTTACGAATAAGAAAAATATCATTTTATTAGTCAGTTATCAAATTAATTTATCTGGTTTTTGCTTATAATCAACCACTTAACTATTTATAATTAATAATAATTACTGTCACGAATTCATCAGTTGATTATAAATAGATTTGTGTAGTTGATCGAAATGATACGAGCTATGTATGTAGCGTGCGTGTGAATAGGAGAAGTGTATGAGTAATAGATATTGTGCGAAAGATAATTGAAAGCAAATCTTGGCGAAGTGTATAAAACACGAATTTGTTCCATGGGTATATAAGTAGCAAAACGAATTGAGGAATTTGTCCCCGAGCATTGATTATGAAATTAAAAATAAAATAAAATATTTAAAAACAATTTTGTTAAGGCTATTGTTAAAAATTCAATTTTTTTTTAAAGAATCAACTTATTTATTATTAAAAATAACCTTTATGTACATGGGAATAACATTAAATGTTATAATTTTAATAAAAATATTTCAATTTTAATTCATTAACCAGTACCCATTATGGGCAAAACCGTGAATTAAAAGTAAAAACATTTACTTTTGAAAATTCATAAAAACATTTAATGCTTTATTCTTAAAGTAGTAATTAAGATAATTTAATGAAGAGTGAGTATTCCTCAAACAATGTCTTTAAGGCATTGCATAGCAAGACCTACAAATTAAATATAAACATTAAATGATCACAATAAATCAAACCAGTCGTTCAAGAATTTTCTTTTTCAAAGAACAAAACTTATACCAAAATAAGGAGCATTAAGCCATGTCTTCATCAAGGTTTCCATCAGCAAAATTCACATATTCATTGTTTCCCACTAATACAAACAAGTCACATATATGTATAAGATTCCAGCACTTCATTATAGAAGCACTAATGCACAACCAGAATTGCCTAAAAATAAAAGAATTTTTCATGTGGAATAATTCCCAATCAGCAGCAACTCGTCTTGGTGGGAAAGAATGTTGCCCAAGATGAACATTAGAACCCATGGAAGATGCCCCGACTACTTTGCAATTAGCCTCGAAAGGAACATCTTGCACAATAAGAACTAATTTACATTGAGGAAGGTCTCCACAGGTTGCACAAAATCTCAACCAGTATTTGGTGACAGCGTTTATGATTTACATATTTACATGAGATTCCAAGATGTTTGGAAAAGTAATGATAAATGAATTTTGTGTTTTACATCGTTCCTTTGACATCAAGAGTATTCACCCTTTTCCTACAGCTTGTTGAAGTCTCATGATTTACATAGCCAACCAACCTCACTGTTTTAAACAGACAACTCGCTAGTCAGAATCACACAAAAAAATTGTTCCCAAAGCTTTCTTTGCTTCAGAAAATAATAACTCTCAAGAATCAGGTCATTCGCTTTAAACAATGACCAATAATATTAAAGTACATTCAAGCATTCATTTATTTATTAGAAACAATTGCGAGATTGAAATTTTTGCTCCGGAAAAAAGGATACAATAAAAAATAACTATATACAAATCCTTGCTACCTGTTCATTTTCACCATCCTCCTTCGAAAGAAATAAATGCCAAAAGCAGACAGAACATGATACCTCATACATGGCTTCATTCAAGCCTTTTGAGCTCTAGATCGAGGAATAGCCAACACAGCTATGAGTCCACTGATAAGGGCTGAAACAGCTGCCACAGCGAAGGCTGGGGAGTTTCCTCCACCAAATAGCTGATCCCATGGTCCACTTCCCAGTGACACTATTATCTGTTTAAAACATGATAAACATGTAACTCAGTAGCTCCAAAACATCATTCACTTAGAACTACATACAGTATGTTTGGAACACTAAAATAATCAGAACTGATTTGATATATAAATAAATTTTATTTGTGCAGTTATAAAATAGGAATTGATTTGATTTTAAAACCCTTTTGCTTAAATTGTATCTATAAAAATCCAAAAATTTGGTTAAATTAAATTCGACTTCAGTTTCAAATAAATTAGAATTGAAATTTTTTCCCTCATAAGTGATTTTATTTTACCTATTCTAAGTAAGGGTAATAAAGCAAATTTGTTAAAACAATAAATATATATTATCTCGTAGGTGTTCCAAACATGAGAAATAATTCACAAATCAATTCATATTCTATTTCTTGACTAAATCTTCATTTTAGTCTTTGAAATTGTAGGACAGTATCAATTTAGTCCTTGAGATTATTAAAATTCCAAAACAATCCTTGCAATTGGAGATTGTAAGTCAAGTTAGTCCCTTTGTCACCCCCAGTCAACTAATGTGGCACGTTAAGTGCCTTGCTAATGCCCACATTGACGCACAAGTAACAGCTTAAACACAGGGAATCAACATTTTAGTCCCTGAAATTGTAGGGCAAAATCAATTTAGTCCCTAAAATTATTAAAATCTCATAATAGTTCCTACAATGGAAGATCGTCAGTCAAGTTAATCCAGTGGGTTATCCACAGTCAACTAACAACGTTAGACACACTGATGTGGCACATTAAGTGCCTCGCTAGCTCCTACATGGCAGCCCAATCACATGACCATTTTAATGATGGTTTTTTGCAACATTCACCTCCTTTCCGCTTGTTCTTTCTTCTGTTCAAAATCATCCCTCAAACCCTAGTGCCTTGCTAATGCCCACATTCACCTTAATGTGGCACATTAATGTATAGAATTTGAGCTCCAAAAGGAACAACACGAACGAAATCATGACAGGCAATGTAGGACCATTAATATTGTTAAGATAGAACATAAGGCACAAGTGAAAGTTGGAGTGCATCAAACTCGAGGGTCAATGACTGGGAAAACACGAGCTATAATTTACAATTTTGCTACTATGATTTAAGATCAGTTATGTGAATGACTGAATGTACAAAGGCATGTGCAGAATGCATCCTAAGATCCTAATCAATCATCGACCATTGAGCTTGCAGATGTACCCCAACTCTCAGTTGTTCCTTTTTGTAATCTCTCGACTGTCCAGATGGTCTTACATTGATCATCATCATCACCTCTATGTTGCTCCTCTTAAAGCTTTTATTCTTCAAATTCTAGTGTTCAGAGACATTTTGAACAGGAGGAAGAAGAGGGAGAAGGTGATCACAAAGAATTGTGCGAAACTCAGAAAAAGAATTCTATTGATCTGTAAAAATGAAAATGATGATACAAAGAGATAGCTAAAAGGCTTGACTATTTATACAGTGAGATACTTCTGCTACAAGCTAAAGAATTAAAGCTTAACTGACTGTTACAGACTCCAGTTGTCATAACAGAAAGACAGCACAAAGTAACTCTGACAGGGGTGCTCAGTCAGGAACTGAGAAGGTGCTGACTCAGCTCAACCGATAATCTAACACAGCAACCACATATACAAATAACAGCCGTACACTTCATACACAGTCAGAATGTCACAAAAAACATTGTAAAAATATTCCCCGTGATTGGTTTACCAAGTTTCGACCAACATAGGAGCCATAGAGCACTTACATCTACATGTCTGACACTGTTAGTTAACTGAGGGTGGTGACTGAACCAACTTGACTGACAGTCTACAGTTTCCTGAACTATTTTGAAATTTTAATAATTTGGGAGTAAGAGGACTGTCTTATACAATTTCAAGGTCTAAAATATTAATTTCCTATTTATTTTTTCGTAACAAGTTCCAAATGAAGGAATTGATTAATCTAGTCACTTCAATGTAAAGGAAATCCAATCCAATCACACTTTTATGATTTCAAATACAACGGTAATAAGTGCACTTGCATGCAAGTGGGTTTTCTTCAAATTCAAATACAATGGATGAAAAAAATAACAGTTTCTAACAGAAAGTATTCATATGCAAGTGACTTCATAATCTATGTATACCATATTAAAATCTGCCAGTTTCTTGACATGTGATATCAGGGAGAAAACAGAAATGCGCTTTAAGTTTTCATTGTATCAATTTGATAGTACAAAAATGTCATGCTGATTAAATTCCCTTTGATTCAAATAATAGCTATTCTTAAGACCTAGGAACGTTGTCTTATCAAGCAGCATGAAGCAGCACATAATGCGCATCGTGACTCAGGACCATTAATTACATTCAATTCAGGATAACATATATTAAATAATAAAAGTAGACTGAGTTCAAATAAAAATCTACTAAGATTATGCTTCACACTAGGTTGATACATAAACGTAGTTTGACTTGAATCATATATGTTCAAAAGAAGAAATACCTGTGGGACCACAATTGCCAGATTTAGGACACCCATTGATAACCCTGTAAGTACCAACAATCCATATAAATAGTTCTACAGACACATCTTCAAGAAAGAATACACAAGGCAATGAATAAAAGCCCACCTTGGCCGAGTCCCAGTGACTCAATATGTGTGGAAATTAAGGCATATGGAACACTGTAAGTGATCTGCAATAAATAATATAAAGCAGATTAAATTAATCATACCGTATATATAGTTTCAATTTGGTTACTATATATTTGGGAACATTTCCAAATTTGCATTTCTGACACCATGTTGTACTAAAATAACAGGTGTCACAAGGACTGCACCCAAAAAATGAGAGAGATTATACAAGGTAAGACAGTTTGAGCTAAAGGTTATTGCAAAGCCAAAGCAAATCAATTAATGCAACTGATATGTATTGGCCACATATTCAATGTTGATAGGAAAGGAACAATATGCTTTTAGTAGAGTAGGACAACTTACTGCCAGTGGAAACCCAAGAATGGTAAAGATAATCAACGCAGCTATCACAATGCCAGTTGGTGGTAATGCTTTGCCTATATAGCCCATGTTATTTGCCACATAGGTTACAACTAGCATTGCAAGAAAGCAAATGGTCATCATGATATTTGAGATTCCCCATACAAAACCAGCTCCCCTCTTCCTGCATAGCCTCTCCATGAACAATGATGTTAATGCAAGAACAACTGAATTAAGCAACAAACCGAGTGCTCCCATTCTAACTCCAGTATCATAAACAAGGCCTTGATTTGGATCGCCACCATAAATCTCTCGACCCATCCAATCAGTATCAAAGAGAGTAAATGGGAACCATCCAATCCATGTCAGAGCAGTCACAGACAGAATTATCCATACAGGGGTTGTAAAATATTTGAATGTCCCAAATAATTCCCACATGAAAGCTTCTTCTGCACTACCTGACTCCCCTGCCCCTGCTTCAGCATGGGCTGCCTCACTTGAATTTAGAGGCACTTCATGAGCTGCCATGATGCTGATATATGTTGTGACCGCAATGAAAGCAATGTCAAGAAAGAAAGCAGACTTGAGATTTGCACAACTAATTGTGCAAGCAGGGGAAAGGGCAAAAGTAAAAATCTTGTACCAACCACTATATGATCCAGTTGCATAGCCAAGAATGTTACCAATGGCCATAAACAGTGAGTAATAAGCATTTGCAACACGTGTCCTTCGAGGATCCTTGCCTAACATTTCAAAGAAGAATAGGAATATCAATGTCTTGTTTGTTTTCCAAATTGATCACTCATTTTATAAAAATGATGGCAGACATGATGAAACATTTTGTGCTTGTTTTTTTTTGGTTGATAAGATGAGTGAGTGAGTTCACACAAAGCACACATAATACTCCCTCTCCCTCTCCCTCTCCCTCTCTCTCTCTCTCTCTCTCTCTCTCTCTCTCTCTCTCTGAAATGAACATTTATATGTCTAAAGTAACAGATATGATTTCTGAGGCATCAAAAGGCATAATGTCTATAAACATTCAGACATTTAGGTCACTTTTGCAAAGCAATTTAGGTCATATGTGATAAAATAAAAAGATAATAACTATATCCTTTTAATTTAGTTGAGAACCATATTCAATAGTAAATATCGAGCAGAAGATCTTATGGGCAGTGGACCTATTTTCAATCAGTGCAGCACTAGCTTATTTTCAAATAAGCTTGTTATATCCCACCTTATCAGTCATCCCATGTGATGAGTCACAGGAGAATGCAATTACTTTCCAGTTAGTTCGTTATCAATTATGAATAGTTAAGTTATAGATTCTGCTAGTTTGTTGCAAAAGTTTACGTTTTATGTACACATGTACTTGTTACAAGATGTGTGGAAAACATTTTTCTCATTCAATTTTCTTGGACACCTTTTAAATAGGATCATATTTATTCAGTTTTTTGGAATAGAAACAGAACTTCTCAGTTGCCATTTTGACCCAAACTACAAACTAGGTGCCAATGCCAGCCTTATACCAACAAAAAATAATCTTCAACACGCGACACAATTTAATCATCGCATTTTACATTTTACATTCTGCATTTTCCCTAACAAAGACCATCATGTTGTCATTTGTCAATCCAAACCGTAAACACTAACTTTTCAAACTGAACACCAAATTTAGTACTATCTAGTAAAAATTTCAAGCAAGAAAGTTTGGTCAAAACCGGTCAACAGTAAAAACACACGCTGATCAAAACGGTCAAAGTTCAAAAAAATAACCAACTTCACGATCCATCCAAGTCAACAAGGTATCTCGATCAGTTGCATTCGTAAAATCAATTCACGAAATAAACAATTCACAGCAAACAGAGATAACTTCAATTAGCGATTGCAAATTCAACAATCAGAGGGACAAGAGAGAGAATTATCGGAGCTTACTAGTGAGATCACCGAGTAAGGCACGGCAGGGACCCTGCGTGACGTTGTTGGCGACGTCGAGGATCCAGAAGCCGACGATGAAGAAGGTGATGGCGGCGGGGCGGTAGGCGTCGGTGTCGCCGAGGAGCCAGCCGATGTCGGCGGCGTAGGCGATGATGAGGACGGCGACGACGATGGCGACGGCGCCGACGAGGATGAAGGGCCTGCGGCGGCCGAAGCGGCTGGTGCAGCGGTCGCTCATGTGGCCGACGAGGGGCTGCACGAAGAGGCCGGAGACCGGGCCGCAGAGCCAGATGATGCTCGCCCATTGATGGGGGATCCCCAGCTGCTGGACGTAGGGCGTCAGCAGAGACAGCTGCAGGGCCCAGCCGAACTGGATGCCGCTCGCCACCGAGGCCACACGCAGCAGCTGCCGGAGGGACACACGGGCCCGGGCAGGGGGGCGGGCCGAGGTTGACGTGGAGGGCCGGGCCCGGGACCTGGAGGGGGGTTGTTGGTGCTGGCTGCGGTGGTGACCCTCGGGATTCGGCATCACTCACCATTAGTGGCACTTTTCCCGGTGCCCCCCCTCTCTCTCTCTCCCCCTCACGGGAACCGTTTAAGTCAGGTATAACGGAAAAATGAAACAAACTCAGACAGAGAGAAAGGGTGTGTGGTGTGTCTGTGGCGGTTCCACCGTTGTGTCAAGCAGAAGCAAAGGTGGTGTGGTGCAGTTCAGACTTCAGTGTGATTCCGTTGCGACTCGTGATCACCAAAATTGACCTCTTTGTCAGATTATTTACGAAACTGCCCTCGTGCTTATCATTGCTAATTATAGAATTTTTTTTTTTGGTACATTGCTAATTATAGATTTGTAGTTTTTTTATATATAAATAGTGAAATTTGTCCCTTATCAGATACTATAAATTAGTTTATGAAAAATGAAATTTAAATTTAGTTATTGAATGTATAAAAAGTCTAATAATTTTTAACCTGCAAAGATAATTTTATGATAAATTGATAATATTTTATGATAAATTAATTCATAAATTTTATAATATATATAATCGTATCTCTTAAATATATAGATAATTTTCAAATCTATATACATGAAATAATATCCAATAAGTGATGATACCCTTAATGGATTTTCATATCTTAGAGACTTTAATATCTCAACTTTTGACTAAGGATATTTTAGATATTAAAAGAAAAAGTAGTGTATTATAAAATGTATTGATAATATTTCTCTTGTAATTACTAAGGGGCACGGGGGACTGCAGCAGAAGTTCAACTAGTGAATGAAACGACAAGGGAAATTGGATAGGAACGGGTTCGTTTTAAATGTGTTTAATTATAATTAAAATATTATTATAGGTTAATATAATATTAATAGGACAGGTAAACAGGTAGTGTGTCACGTAATGCTAGGGATAAAGAAAAAGGTTGTGGTGATGGGTTGGCAAGGGTTGGCAAGGGTCGGCTAATCTTTCTGTTCTCTTGGGGCTAATTAAGTAATAATTATTGGTTAGAAAAAAATGACTCACTTATTAAAAGATTTTTTGCTTTTGGCTTTCGAGGGTAGGACGTAAAGTGCTTCTTCACTTGAGGATTGTGCATTCTAAGTGTACATTGAGAGATCCAGGAGAATAATTTATTTAAAAAGTTAAAAATTAATAATTATCATTATTATATATATAATTAGAATAAAAGTTAAATATAATTTTATTATTAATTAATTTAAATATATAAAATTAGAAGACAAAATATATAAATATTAAATAATCATATATAACTTTTTAAAATAAAAAAGTACATGTGCACACGCTTACCTTAATGTAGATCCGCCCCTGTAGGTATATATAGGTATGGACCAAGTCTATCTATTAATCTCACTGATTATAATTATATTTCCTTGTTAGTTTGTTTGTGGTCTCGAATCGAATATCCTAAAGTGACTCTCATTGAGCATTATTTATTATGGACAGTGTTGTTTGTGCAATTGTGCTTGTCTTGATTCTTTTATGGGTTATAAAATTAAAGAGACATTTTTAACATAATTTCTGTTTTTTTCTAAATAAATATATAAGGGCAACAAATTAAGGGTGTAAAACTAAACTAAGTTATTTTCATGTATTGTGATCCGGTTTCGCGTACGTAGGTCTTCGAGTATTCAATTGTCTGTGATGGTAATGTTTAAAAATTCATTGCCTTGCGATTCACGTTTAGAATTGAAGGGAAAATATATATATATATATATATATATATATATATATATATATATATATATATATATATATTGGAGTAGGTTGTATACAGTAAACAAAACTGATTGGTGAACGTACACTTCTCATCCACCCGATACTCGGTGAGATAAAATATATAGAGAGAAAAAGTGTTTTAGTATAAATATAATAACTAATACAAGAATGAGAAGTTTTAAGTATGTGAAAATTATATATTAAGAATTAGTTTTATAGTCGGTGAATTGAAACTTGTTAAAATATTTTAAGATAACCCATTAAAAAGTTAAAAACTATAATTTCAATAACAAGATATAAAAAAATTATCACATAACTTAATAAAAGAAAAGAGAGAGAAAATAGAAAAAAAATAATAAACATTAACATAAAACATTTTATCAAAAAATTCCTCCGTTCATATTCATAAAATCTAATTATCTAATTTATTAAGATTAAGGAAAATGATCAATGTAATTAATAACAATAAATTTATAACTTCTTTTAAAATTATTATTGTCATTAATACTTTTGTCTTTTTTAATTTGTTATTAATATATTATCTCTCTCTTTTTAATTAGGAGTGTTTATAATTTAAAAATAATTAGTATAATAAATATTATAAAATCAATCTTATAAAAAAAATATTATTTTAAATTTAGATGTTAGATAGAAACAAAAATGAAAGGAGCACTATATTGCTCTAAATATGGGAGTCCACTCATTGAGTATCCCTCGTGTTAGGGAGAGGATGGGGCACAAAACGGGGCCACATCGCATGCTCTTCAATCATTTTGGCTAATTGCATGACAGAAGAATTTGAGGCATTTATAGAACACACAAGATGTCTGTGAGCATGGTTCACTCTCAAAATTCTTTTTTCCTAGGTTAGGACTTTGGAACATAATAAATAAAACCCTTTTCTCATTAAAAAAAAAAAACATCATTTTAAAAGTTAAATTTGAGTCGTCGTCGTGAAAGAGCATGTGTATATATACCTCATATCATGTGGATACATACTCTTCGATTCGTACTGAAGTAAACTCACGTGCCAGATATTTTTGTGGGGTAACGTCCACATCATGTTGATTGTGAATGGTAATTTGATGCTGGCTGCACATTGAAAAGTTAATGTGGCATAAGCATTTTCTTTTTAGAGGGGAAAAATATATTCTGATTTGCAAACTTTACTCCTTGACCTAAGGCGCTTTTCTTCCCAAGTTAAAGCAAACGGGAATTAATAATGATGCCATTTTATTCTTTTTAATTAGTACATGCAAATTTAAGTTTTGTTTTCATTTTATAATTTTAAATAAATTAATACAAATCCTCTAATGAAACAAATACTACAGTATACAAAATAAAATAAACCAACTCATTTAATTTACTTTAAGGTTAACTATATTTTAGTTCCTAAATATTTTGCAAATTTTAATTTAGTCCCTAATTTTATTTTAATTAACATTTTTGTTCCTATGTTGTTCGTCCATGTTGTTCTTACCAAATTCTAGAGTGTTCTTAAAATCGATCTCTACCTCTTATACTCGGTATGTCGAGCTCCTCTAGACGATGGTAGGTACTTGCAAAAGAAACTTAAATACTTTAGTAAGTGAATGGTCAGAGTTAATATTTAATTGAAAGATGTCTTTACTTGCAGTGTACCTATGTATTTATAATAGTATAATCTTTCGATTAATAGAATAGAAGGTTACTTAGTAATGGGTTAGTGGGAAAGGTAATTATTATTCAATAT
>PYAF01001287.1:220848-238256 GCA_007407185.1 Glycine tomentella
TTTGGGGGGGGGGGGGGGGGGGGGGGGGGGGGCATTATGTAGTCTCAAATGTAGGAAACATGAGACTTTAACTCAATGAATAATCGGGAGGCCTAGAATAGTAATGTTAGAACTTTGGAATTTTTTTACCTGAGGGAATTTTTGGGAAAATGTCTTAAGGCCTGTGTAGGTTAAGAAAGTAAATTTTTGTTTGAATTTTACGAAGGTCAATTGTTGTGCTTTGAAGAATAATTTGTATCTCGAGTTTTATTTGATAAACTTAAGGTCTAGGAAGGGCGAGTTGCGCACCTGCATTGGTTTGTTGCGTTTAAATTTCTTTGAAATATTTTGAACTCAAAGCCTATAGGGGTCGACTTACGCACATGTATTGGTTAGCAAGGTTTAAATATTTTTTGGAAAATTCTAGACTTAAGGCTTAAGTAGGCCGAGTAGTGTATTATGATATTTCTTGGACTTGAGGCCAGTGTAGGCCAAGTCTATCACTCATTTTTTTGTGAACCAAATTTGTGATGTTATTAAGGCCAACCTTATTTCTCTATTGAGTTAGATATATAATATGCATTAATTGCGAAGTCGAGACCTTTGAAAGAATCATGAGGCCTAAGCCAATGTAAGTAATGTGGGACTAAAGCTAATGTAAGTAATGTGAGGTTGAAAAGTCAACGTAAGTATTGTAAGGCTGAAAAGCCAACTTAAGTAATGTGAGACTAAAAAGTTGATGTAAGTGATGTGAGACTTAAAAGCCAATGTAAGAAATGTAAGGCTGAAAAATCAATGTAATTGATGTGAGGTTGAAAAGCCAAAGTGAGTAATGTAAGGCTGAAAAACCGATGTAAGTAATGTGAGATTGATAAGCAAATGTATGGTGAGGTCATAATTGGTGTAAATGAAGCCAAAGTCAATGTATATGAGGTTAGAGCCAAAGTAAATGAGGCTAGAGTATATGTATATAAGGTTAGAGCCAAAGTAAATGAGGTTAATCTTCACACAAAGTTATTTCAATTTTCGACATTCTAATCGAAGCCCCTACCACCAAAATCTAACTTTTTCAACATAATTGGCTTGGACTTGGTAAGGGTCAGTGTCCACTTGCATTGTTTTCTTTTCTAACTTTATAGTCTTCCTTCATCAATAGCTTTTTGAATCATATATCTGAAACGTAAACAACTATTAGTCTAATGTCCATAGACATTGTGAATTTTGCAATATATTTTTCCTTTCTTTGCTCAAATGGATGAATTTTATGATTAACACTAAGTGCAATTTATCTATCTTTCAACAATACATCAAAAAACTTATCAGCCTTAGTGATGTCAAAACTATATTTTGAATTTGTAAACTTATGTTTTTCCTTTGGTTTTAACATTTGACAAATGTAAGAAGGAACTAATTGTAATTTTGCTAAATATATATCATTTTTCTCATTATAAAACTCTATATCTTGGGAATTTACAGAATTATCATAATCATTATATGCTTTTACATAAACAACATTTTCCTTCTTATTTTTGTCAAATTTCTTGTTCCTTTCTTTCTCATATTTTATTTGTTCAATCCTTTTTACTTTTTTTTGCCAATTGTGCCATATCCCTATTTTTTTTATTCACTAACTTCTTACGAATAAGAAATTCTAGGCCTGTAATGGCCATTTGAACCAACTTATGTTCAAGAATTTGTGTATAACATTTAATTTTATTTTCCTGAATCTATTTAGATAATCCTCAATCGATTAAATATTAAATCTTTTCATAGTGGCCAAATCAATCAAATTAACTTGAGTTTCTCCTTTAAAGAAATGTTCATGAAACACTTTTTCGAGTTGAGCCCAAATATAACTCGAATTTGATGGCTAAGTAGTGAACCAAGTGAATGCACTTTTTGTCAAAGAACTAGGACAATATTTCATCTTAAGGAATTCATCTATGGTCAAATCATTACATTCAATTTGGTATCGAGTTACATGTTCTACAATAGATTCCCCTAATTCTCCTACAATTTTCAAGAATTTTGGGATTATATAACCCCTTGGTAACTCAAATTGTAACACGTAATCAAGAAAAACATAAACGAAATAAGGTTGATGTGCATATCATATTTTGAAACCATGTGTATTCAAGGCTTGTTTTATCATTTGATCAATTTGTGGGTTTTGAACCACATTATAACCCAACCCAACAGTTTGCATGTTTTCCTCCTAAGTAACTGATTTTGTTGCACATTGAGCAAAACTTCATCAACATTTTGGTTTCTATTGACCAATAAAGGATTTAGAACAAGTGGTTGTCCTCCTTCATTTTCTTATCTTGTCTAAGGATTTCCTAGATCATTTTTATTATTTTGGATTGGTTGTTCATTTATTGAATTTCATGTATTATTGATCTATTGACAAATTGATTTCTAGAAATAGCCAAGACATCACTAATTCGAGTCAAAATCCCATTCATTTGTTGATAACTTTCATTGGTAATTCTAAACATGGGATTTAGAATCAATGTCATATGATTAGTTAAAGTATTGATCATTTCATGATTACTATGATCAATTTGTTGGCTAAATACTGTCAAAGTTTCGTTAGAAACTTCAATCGAAATCATACTTTAATCACCTATTATCCTATCTTCAGTAAGAATGCCCATATTTCTTAGTTGTTTAATATTATTACCATGGATACTACCCCCAAAGTTCCAAATGTCTATTTTTTCTCCTACTGACCATAATAGGTGGAATAACAGGCTGACTTTGAGGCATATACATATTCAGCTGTGCAATATTCATATTATTTGACAAAGGTGGTATACCCATGGTCTTAAAGTCAAAAATGGTGGAGTATTGGTAGTTTTTGTTATATTCCTTTGTGATAAAGTGAATTCGACAACAAATGTCTAAAATTGTGAATACACACTTATTCACCCATTGTATTAATAACATCATTATTTGGCTGACTCCCAACCAGGATAAATTCATTGTTTATCCCAGTAGATAAAATTGTTTGATTTTGTTCATGATTTTTGTTATTGCTAGAACAATTTGTAGTACTATTATTATTGTTATTGTTTTTATGGCGATTTCTTTGACTATTTCCTAAAGTTGTCATCCTACCACTTAATAACATGCAATTCATTTTAAGACTTGTTCTTAAAATCAAATGTTATGGTAACTTAGTCCCACTGAGCGTGTGTTAATCGTGAAAATTATAAATGCGTTTTCAAAAATATTTTATATTCCTAAGAAGTCAAATTTCACTAGTGATTCTATTAACAAATAAATCTTTAAGATTGAGACATAAAATTCATTTTCAATTGTAAGTTCTTTTAAGTCAAACAAGCAATTATGATTTTCATCTTAGGAGAATTGTCTAAGTATTGGTAAAAATAGTGATAATAATCTCAATAGTGATATTCATAATAAAAGTTTTTATATAAACAGTTTCTCTAACAATTCTTATAGTAACAGTTTTTGATAATAATGTTTTCTAATAGTATCGATAACAATTCTAATCATGCAATCTCTTATAAATTCGATAATAACAAGCAAAGAGTAAAATGAAGGATGAATATATATACTACGACCTTCAAACTGAGAGTCATTTTTGAAAGATGCAATCATAATCCCCTTATGTTTTGAATAAAAGTAAAGTTTAGAGAAGAAATGAAGATTGGGAAGATTAAAGGGTTTAAAAAGATGCATAAACCTAAACAATATAAAAATTCATTAAAAGTGAGATGAATATATACACTGCAACCTTCGAACCAAGAGTAATTTTTGAGTGCGACATTGTTGGTGTTTGAGTGGTAGTAATTCAATCCAACGAAAATGGTGGTCAGAGGTCATTATTTACACATGTACAACAAGTTCTGTAACGCCCCATCACTCATCAGGGTCATTACCAAACATAAACATCAATCACACAGGAAATTATCAGAGTTTAAGCAGTTTGGAAGCATAAACTAAGAGTGACATCATCAAAAGTCACTTTCATATACACTGTACATATAATATGGTGAATATACATATAATCTGTGTTTAGGTACAAAACTGTACAAATACATCCCCTCAGGGTACAACAAAACTAAACCAAAGGCAGAATACAGAATATCCGAGCCACATGCTCAAGTCATCTATGCCTAAGGTTTCTCAGTACAGCTATCCCTGCACAGGCTTCTTGCCTTGGGATCTATCAGCTCTTCCTGAGGATTCACCTGCAAAACATATGTCCCACACAAGGGGTGAGATATAAAATCCCAGTAAACTCAGGGCCCTTGAAGGTATTTCCTTCCCCTGGTTCACTTTCATACACATATACATGAAAATAATATATCATCATCAATATGTGTTCATCTGACCACAATCAGTGAATCACTCATCTATACTCATGCACAATCAATGCACATCTACCTGACCACAATCAGGCTAAACTCATGGCATACCGCCATTCGTCATATCCAACACTATCCCGCTGAGGCTACATCTAGTTATATAGGAACATCTCCAACCAGGAGGCTACATCTATATACTAGGAAACATCTCATAACATGATCTCAATGCATCTATCAGAGGCTACCTCCTTATATATAGGAACATCTCCACTTGGAGGCTACATCTATATAACGGGAACATCTCTTTATAAGGAGGCTACATCTGCTGATATAGGAACATCTCCCCAGGAGGCTACATCTATATCGCAGGGACATCTCCATCCTATCTCAATACAATTGCCCGAGGAGGCTACGTCTGTAGATATAGGAACATCTCCATTCGGGAGGCTACGTCTATATCACAGGAACATCTCACATCAGGTCTTACTCAATCACATGTCATCTATCCTACTACAATAGGATGCAACAATCAACCATGCAGGTAATAAGCTAGGCAAACCATGACCATACATATCAACCACCCAATCTCAGGGCGTAGCTCACAGAACAAGCATCACATATCACTGCACGTCAATGTCCCTTTCACAGGGTACATCACAACATTCAGCAATCAATCAAACAATACACAATTTCCACATATATGTATATCATCACACAGAACCATCATCCTAATAGGATAATGATGGAACACAGCAAATGATGCACAAACAAGAACCAAGAGCTTACCTGCTCTAGGCAAAATACTGGCTCTCCCGGCCTCGTGGTCACCACCACTAGCACTATCAAGCTCACGTCCTACAGAACCAAAACACAAGGTATCAGTAACAGTTCTAAGCCGTTATATCGAAAGGAAACCACAATTCCTTCCACATAACTCATAACAATCACTTCACAAGTGATTCTCAGACCCTCAGAAAGATCATACTCAGCCTACACAAGGCTCCAGAGCCTCTTCTAAGACTCTGATCAAAGCATATCCCTGCTTATACAGATCAATTCCAAACTTCTCATTATCACCAATTCCCACTGGCAAACAACATCCACACTAACTCATGAGTAACTTTGTCAACTGCTCTAAGGTTCATACTAGCCATATAACTAGCCTTTTACCTCTGCTCATGCATACTCAGAGCCAAAATCAAACTTCATCAATAATGATGACTCAAGGCTCTAACTTCATCAGAATAGCCCTCTGAGCATAAGACTCTACAGAGTCCAAGCCTAACAACGGCTCTAACACCTCCAAAAACACCTCTCAAGGTATTCAAAACCAACCAAAAACCCAATCACAGAATCAACGGCTAAGGCTCGAGTTTCTTACCTCTGTGTAGTCCAGACACACCAGGGAATCACTTTCCCTAAGGTAGCTCGCTCAATCAAAGCCTCCTTCGCCTCTGATTCTTCGATTCCAAGGACTCCCTTAGAAATCTCGATCTCGCCGTTTACCGCCTCTTGTCGAGAATAAAGCTGGGTCACTGGCTTATCTCGAGGCTCTGAACACTTTCTCAGTTGGGTCAGAGGTGTTTAGATGAAATATGGAGAAGATACAAAGCTCCAAGGTTCATCAATGGCTTCCCTCTCTCTCTCTCCTTTTTCTCCCTCATTTTCGTCCAAATGAGCTATTTATAAAACTGAACCGAAAGTCCCGCGCGGATCGAGCCAAAGGCTCGAATAACTCGCGCTGTCAGCGCCATACCCACGCGAATCGCGTGAACTGGCCTCAAGGATTGGCCTGATTCAAGCTTCCTGCGCTGATCGCGCCATATCCCACGCTGGTAACGCCACAGGTTCGAATCAGCCACGCTAATAGCGCCATATCCACGCTAATAGTGCTAGAAGGCCGCAAGGATTGCCCTTGTTTAATCCTTCCGCGCGGTTAGCGCCATACCCCATGCGGGTCGCTCCAATTGTTCGAATCTGTTTTTTCAACTCTTTTTCTCAAGCTTTCATTTAAGGATTATAATGCATAATTAAGGATCTTAATCTCAGGCTTAATCCTATGCTTAAAAAAATCCAGGTATTACAAGTTCCTACTTACTTAAATCTAACAACATCTAATGTCTTCAAATAACCTTTTTTTGCTAAATGTTGTAACTTCTATTTCAAATTCAAATTCAAACTCCTCGTCCAAGCACTCTATTCTCCCATGTGTGTAATAATATTGTCGAGAAACTGTCTTTTATCAAAAGAATATTTTTATAGAAACAATGTCACTTTAATCTTGTCGAAATCTTAGTCATCTAAATTTTAATTAACTTGTAAGAAATTTTCTCAAACAGAGATAACACATAACAAAAACATTAGAAACTTAATATTGTTCCTCCACATTCTCTTTCCTCTTCTATTTTCCCTCCTATTTTATGTTGAATAACCTATTTTTCTTTTCTTTCCTCTTAGCAAGATTTTAGATGGTTGTAGTGTTTAGGTGAGCTTAATCCCTTGTTAGGCCTTAATTGCTCTTCATGGTCCTATCACCTTACTAATTCTTAGCACTAGGGTAAAACACCTTAAAATGTTGAGTATTAGAAATAAAATTCTAGATGATCATCTAATTGAATTCAAATCATGATAAATTCTATCACACAATTTTGATACCTTGAATTGGTGTTTAATAGATTTTATTTCAAATTTATGTTTTCTGTTTGCTCTCAATTAATTAAAAATCACAATCCCCTCATTTTAATCATTCTTATAAGATTTAGAAACAATAGGTTTGTGTCCTTATGAAAAATGACATGTGTTGACCTTATACTACGAGTGGAGAGGAATCCAGAGTATTTGGCAGGAGCGTAACACTACTGACATAGATATGTTAGCGATGATCTAGTTAGTCTTAGGCTCACACGTGGATAGGTTGTAACACATTAAAAAAGATAGCTTGAATATTGAAATCCATTCAATAGTGATGGAATCAAGGTTGGAGTGTGGATGAACAATAAAAATGAGAACCAAAAGAAGCTTGATTTTTCTTGTGTGTTTTTCATTTCAATCATAATTGAGAATGACACTTTGTTTTCTACTTGAGGCACAATTTTGGGGTTGTGATTAGTGAGTGGGAAGATGAGAAGGATAAGCAAATTGATTTGGCTAGGATTAGGAGTGTTCAAAACTTAACTATTTTAACATTAATACAAAAATATTTTTACATTAACAATTTACATTGATTCTTAGAAAAATAATAAAGTATGTGAAGAAGTGGTATTTTGTAATATTGGAATAGACATTATAGTTCAATTGTTAATAAAGTGTTTTCTAGATTAATTCTTTAATAACCAATATAAAAATGTATAGGGGCATAACATATGTCCTATTTGTGGGGAGAGAAACCAACTAACATTAACTTCAACATGGAAGGAAGACAACTTACCTTAGGCATTAGAAATTTTCATATGAAATCACCCTTTTTATCACAAATAAAATAAGGATTTTAATGGATTTCAAGAATGAAAATGTTTTTGCAGGCATTAAATGGAGAGTAAATTTATCAACGAGTGAAAACATCAATGTTATAGTAAAACTTAGGAGGACATATGTAAGAACAATGTATGGAAGAATAAGTTTACCTTCTTTGACCTTCCACATTTGCACTATTTAGATGTGAAACTTAGTATTATGTGATTCATATGTAGAGAAAAATGTGTGTGATGGTGTGATTGGAACACTTTCAAAATATAGGTGAAACCAAGGATAATGTGAATGCTTGACTAGGTTTGGTTATAATAGGAATACGAGAGAAACAAACTTTATGGTCGGTTGGTGAGATGACTTATTTTTCCCCAAACTTGTCATACATTATGCAATCAAAAGAGATAATAAATCTAATAAATAAATAGAGTTACGGAAGAGAAAAAAAATATTAGTTCTTAAACCAAAACTACAACCAATCATTGACTACTTGCCAAGAGTTCCACCAACAACTCTAACCAGTGTGTTAAGAAAAAGGACAATCTAGTGTCATATTTTAAGTTTTGATCTAGCTTAACAATTTAGTACATTTTTTTTATCAAGACAACACATTTTTCAAAGATAGACAACATATGATCTTCTTACTCAGATGGAAGCTAAACACAATGTTAACTTAAAATGACAGTATATGCACTTTCATAATTTGTTGTGTTTACATGAACCAAAATCTCGATCTCATCATCGTATAAGATCTTAAACATAATAAAGAATCTTTTTGTAAAGTCAATGCTCACAAAGCTCACCTACTTCATAAAAAATATGTGCCTAGCTACCATTAACAAAGTATGGGTGTTGAAATCTAAATGGATCCAAATCAAAATTCAAAAATTGCTTAAACAAACTGAAAAATCGAACCAAATCAATGTTTTTTGAATTTGTTTGGATGATTTTGTGCTCAAACTAATTGGTTTGTGGGTGTTTCTAAAATCAAACTAAACTGCTTTAGTGTTATGTATTTTTTGTGTATACCTTGAGTTTAACAACATTTTATGGTGTTATGTATACGAAAATTATACAATGTATACCACTTTTTTTTTCATATGACTTTTTTTCAAGATATGTGTTGATTTAAAATGATGGAAATTTGACACATTTTTATTATAGAATATTTAGCACATTAACCAATTTGTATATTGTTATTGGTAGTTCTTTTAATATAAATTGATCTAAAAGATAAAAATAAAGTATATAAATTTTAACGGAATACTATTTTAATAAAATTGCAAAAATCAATCCAAACTAAATTGCAAAAGATTGGTTTGGTAGGAACGTATCATAGAGATTATGTGCCAAGAATGGGACATTTCTCTAAATAGCAAAGGCATTAAGGCTCAACTAGAGATCTTCTTTTAGTTCTTCCTTGGTCGATTTGATATTAAATTCAAATTAAACCAAATCAAATTGCATATAATTTTTATATTTTGGTTTGGATGACCTTTTAATAAAAAAATCGAACAAAATTGCATGTGGCATTATTTTGGTATAAGCAAGATGGTTTTTCTTATCAATATGACAAGTTGGTGCAAAGTACAAAGTGCACTTTCCTAATCAAAAGTAGATTTATCCTCCGTGACACATTTTTGGTACAAGCCGTGGTAAATTTAGGCAATGTATTTTAAAAAAATCTAATAAAAAATTACCATATATATGAAGATAAGGAAAAATGTTAAAATCATAAATTTCAAGCAAGAGCTATCATTGCTTAATGATATGTATTTGTGGGAGAAGAAAACGAATTATAACGACAAGTTGTGAATCAAGCTGCTTAGTTGCACAATATAAAATAGGATTAAAGCGCAGTAAAAGGAAACAAGAGCCATAGATGGAAGAAACATGCAAGAAGAAAATAGAGGAAGTGAGAGATGAAACGTGGAATGAAATATATGAGATAAGCAACAAAAAACTGTTGACTTTATTGGAGAAAAAATAAAAATAGACTTTCAAATCAATATGTAAATAAAATAATAATAAACATATGGGAAAAAGAAATAATGAGTTCAAACACATAAAAATAAGGTATATAAATATTAAAATAAGGGATACATTTATTTATCTTCACATAAAAATAAGTGAGGGTACAAGAAAAGATAATCAAGTTATTTTATCAATATGACAAGTTAGTACAAAACATTTAATGCTCCAACTTTCACTTTCTTTCTCTAAAGAAGATGAAGGATGATAGTTATAAGTATCTCCAACTATACTTGAAAGACGTGTAAAAATACTAGAGTAGTTGAAAGAACTTAATCTAAGTATAATAAAAGTTATCTTATCTCTTTGTAAGTATAAATCTAAGTTAAAAGGATTGAATTATAACTTGTTTACTCCTTTGAAAGATGAAGTAGTATGTGAATCTTACCAATACCTTTTCTAAGTTAAAAAGGGTGAAAGCCTAAGAAGGCTTTGTGGTGTGAAGAATACCTAATATTTTGCATGGAAAAATAAGTTAAAGAACACTCGGTTGTAAAGCCTCATGAGACTAAGTGTAAAAAATACTTGTAACTTATTTGTGGTTAGGAAAATTTTAGAATGTGTTTGATTTAGAGTAGAAAAATATAATTTTTTGAATTAAAATAAAATATAAGGGGTGAATTCCATGGAATAAAATATAAAATTTCTTGTGTAGATTATTTCTCTCCATCATGCACATTCTTAATGATTTAGGCATAGGTTTGGACATAGTATCGAGTTGGTGAAGAAGGGGTATAAAAACCTTTGTGTTTGAGAGAGAAATAAGGTAAGAAGAATAAAGAGTAAATTACACTCGCATCCCCTGTGTTTTACTCAAATTTCATCTGATACCCCTTCCTTTTTTTACAATACTTTTACCCCCTTTCTATTAACGCCATTAACTAACGTCAATTAAAATATGTGAGCAGGCGAAATTGTCCTTATATTTTAATTGTAAAATCCAAATTATCCTCTCCCAATTAGTTTCAAAATTGAGGGTTCACATTCCATTCCTCTTCCTCATTCGCGAGTACCGTTCATCTTCCTCTTGTTGGTGAGTTCTTCTTCATCGTCCATGGGGTGCAAGTTCCTCTTCCTCTCATGACGTTCACGTTCCATTCTTCTTCACTGTTCGTGAGTTTTTCATCATTCCTCTTCCAATTCACGAGTTCTCCATTATTCCTCTTCCAGTTGGCGAGTTCTTTACTGGTCTTCTGTTTCTCTTCTTGTTCCACGATTTCTATTCACACTAGGGTTCTGCTTGTAAGTGACTATTAGACCTTTTATATATGTTACTTTTCAAGAATATTTATTTAATTTTGATTGTTTATTGTTGCCTATTTTTGAATGGAGTTTCAATGGGTGACTAATTTGGGACCACTTATGATATTTAAAATCATATATTTATTATTATTGATTAAAATAAGGACGTTAATATTGCGTAAGAAGGTGAGTTCATATCCAATTACAAAAAAATACACAAAAAGAATCAATAATCTTAAAATATTTTCAGGTTGAGAGGAAGAAATGAGGGTATTTTAGACATAAATTTTTATTAAAAGTCATATAACTAGTATGTGTCTAATTTCTGTTAAATTATTAAATGGTATTTAAGACGGAGGAGGTCTAAATGTAATGTTAGCTAAACAATTAAATTTTTTTCTATAAGATAAAAAAAGGAATATTAAGTAAAATTTAAGAAAACATACGAGATACGAGTATAATTAACTCAAAAATAAATAAGTTAAGGACATTCTCGGTTCTCTAATTTTCATTTATTCAAAGAATTTTCATAAATAAAATAAAATAGTTTGTTTTTATTGTATTTCATTTTATCCCATCCTTTGGGAATTGGGAAGGGATAAAACAAAGCGTGACATTTTTTCTTACACAGACACCCAAATCTCTCTCTGCGTCAGCTTCTCAAGTTTTTAACAATGGCGGCAGTGTTAGAAGCGCCATTCGCAACCCCATACTTTTCTTCAAAGCCTCACAACACTAATCTCCCTCCCTCCAAGTTTCACACTTTCCCCTCAAAACCCATCTCTCTCACCCTTCGCAGTACTCACTCTCATTCTTGTGCCGCACATGCTTCTCCTTCTCCCCCTCAAGACCCGGACCCGAGCACCGAGCCCGACCCTGACCCGACCCGAGATCGCCGGAGAATCGTTCGGGTCTCCTGGGAGAAGATCGTGCGCTGGTCCAGGTCTTGGCGCTCCAAGGCCAATACGGACGTTCTCCAACGCACAAATAAGGTTACACTTTATTTCAAATTATAATAATTCTAATTAAGTAAAAAAGAAAATATCACACACATTTTTGGTTGAACCGTATATATGTGTTTTTGGAGACAATCCTGTTCACCAATGGCGGTTGAGTCTAGTGGAAGGAACTAGTCTCCCATAATGTAAACCAAGGTTCAAATCCCCACTGGGACAGGGCAGGGGTCACTATTCACATTTAGTGGTCGACCGTGTCTCGAACAGAATTGTCTTTGAAGAAGGAAACATGTGGGAAACAAAAAAAAAAAAGAAAAGAAGAAACAATCGTGTTCGAGACACTATCAGCTGGAGTCATTATAATTATAATAAAATTAAAAAAAAAAAGAAAATTTGAATCTTGGTAATGTGATATGGTGTTTTATGAATCGATACAATGTGATAGTGTTTGGTTGGTTTCTTTTTTTTGTGTGTGTGTGTTGTGTGGTACACTACTGAGATATTCTTTTATTTTTATTTTTATGTTTTTTGGTTGAGAAAAGGTTGTTGTGCTTGGAGGAGGGTCGTTTGGGACGGCAATGGCTGCACATGTGGCAAACAGGAAGGCTGAGTTAGAGGTGAACATGCTGCTTCGGGACCCTCAAGTTTGCTTGTCTATCAATGAGAAGCATAGGAATTGGTAACCATTTTGTCTGTGCTCATAATCTGTACAATTGCAGGTTAACTTGTGGGTTGTGATCATCTAATTTCGCTGTCGCAATCTGTTTAAGGTGACTGTTTTGTGTTTTTTGTTGGGCAGTAAGTACTTCCCGGATCACAGGCTGCCGGAAAATGTAGTTGCGACGACTGATGCAAAATCTGCCTTGCTTGGTGCGGATTACTGCCTCCATGCAGTGCCTGTTCAGGTCATTTGAGTTTGTTGTTTATTTTTTACTTTAATCATTCTGTATTATTATCAGTAGTAGTAAGTAGGTTCTATTTGAATAAATTTCTCTGTAAATATTTATAGAAGAGAATAAGAAACAAAATGAATCAAACTTCTTTCATAAGTTAAAATCATCTATGTTGGCTCTGTTTGAATAAACTTTATCTATAAGTGCTTGTAGAATAGAAAAAAAATGGATCAAGCTTGTTTGATAAGTTAAAATCAACTTATGTCTCTCGGTTTTTGGAGCTAGATGATAGAACTTTTATAAAAGTTAGACTGCATGAGTTGATTTTAACTTATGGGAGAAGTTTAAAGCATTTTACCTTATTTTCTTCTCCTATAAGTGTTTATTGGAGAAGTTTATTCTAGAAAGGCCATAAGCTGTAAGCCTGCAATAGTAGTAGTGGTAGTAATAATTGATGCTTCTTTAAGTTTGAATCTTTGCAGTCAAATAAAATACATATGATGAATCCTGACATCTGACATTTGTGAAAGATGTGACTGAGTATGTTGCTGAGTATTTGTTTCTGCTATTGCAGTTCAGTGCATCATTTCTTGAGAGTGTTGCTGAGTATGTTGATCCAGGCTTGCCATTCATATCTCTCAGTAAAGGACTAGAGCTGAATACACTGAGGATGATGGCTCAAATTATTCCTCAGGCACTACAGAATCCTCGCCAGCCTTTTGTTGCACTATCCGGGCCTTCTTTTGCTCTGGAATTGATGGATAAGTTACCCACAGGTGACAATGATGTTGCTATACACACATGTGGTTTTTGTTCCTTTAAATATATCCAGGTTGAAAGTTAGTCAATTTTGTCTTTTGGTTCCATTTTCTAATAACAGCAATGGTGGTGGCATCAAAAGACAAAAAATTGGCAAATACCGTTCAGCAACTACTCGCTTCCAGTCATTTAAGAATCAGCACATCAAGGTAAATGACCATCAGTGGATTCATACATTAAATTGAATTTCAGATGTAAATGGTTTGCTTTCATTTCTGTTTGGATTTCAATTCACTCTTCTGAACTAGTATGTCTTTCTTGTTCGCTTACTCCTTCTCACATATTTTTATTATGCCCTGGCTTCTGCTTCTGTTTCTGTTTAATGTATGGTATGTTGAATATGTACAGATTGATGCAGACGTTCAGCTTGTAATCTCTGATAACTCCAGTGATGTTACAGGAGTTGAAATAGCAGGTGCACTCAAGAACGTGCTTGCAATAGCAGCTGGGATGGTAGAAGGTATGAATCTTGGTAACAACTCAATGGCTGCTCTTGTCTCGCAAGGGTGTTCAGAGATACGGTGGCTTGCAACAAAGGTAATTGACTTCTATTAAATCAATTCTTAGAAGTTTTTGCAAATGCTAGAGACTGTCCCCTTCCTTTTTCTGTTCTAAGTAATCAATCATTCCATAGAAGACTAAATTGGTTTCCTTTTGAATTGTTGTCTACTATCAACAACAATCTGACTAACTGTAGGTGCAATGCTATATGCAACATCTAATTTGCAGAAGGCATAGAATATACTAAATATAATGACTAACACAAAATGAAGAATAGTGTTCTGATGCTTTATAGCTATTTCAATGGTTGGAGGTCTTGGTTTTGATGTTGGATATATTTGTTTCACTTTAATACATAATAATAAACACCCTCTATTGGTGTACACATGCACATTCACTTTCCGTTAGTGGCTCCATTTAACATATAAAGTGAATTCTTCCTATCTTGTTTCTCTTCCCCCCAATTATCTTTTGAAGATGGGTGCAAAGCCGACTACAATAACAGGACTGTCAGGAACAGGAGACATAATGCTTACATGTTTTGTGAATCTTTCAAGAAACAGAACAGTTGGTGTGCGACTTGGATCAGGAGAGAAGCTTGAGAACATACTTAGTTCAATGAATCAGGTATCTAAAAAGTTTCCAAGTGCGCCTGGTCATTCCTGAAATTCTCGCAAGTGGCAGAGTTACTGAAGTGTTTATACCTACTCTGTGCAGGTAGCAGAAGGTGTTTCCACTGCTGGAGCTGTGATTGCTTTGGCACAGAAATATAATGTGAAGTTGCCGGTCTTGACAGCAGTTGCTCGTATTATCGACAATGAACTTACCCCTAAGAAAGCTGTTTTTGAGTTAATGAGCCTCCCTCAGGTTATTCTGACTCTCCTTTCAGAAGAACTATGTTGGTTTTATATTGAGTTTACGAATTTGATTGATGACAATTTCTCATTATAGGTTGAAGAAGTATGAAACCTCCCTGCACAATTACACATCCCTTATCTACCAGCTGCTTTTTAACTGCTGCTTGTAAGACATTCGAGTACTCAATTCTTTTCACCATTGGGCTTCTAGTGCTGAAGTCTTGGTGAGCAAAATTTTGCACAGTTGAGGTTGCCCCACACAGTTACTAGAATTTGAGTACTCAGGAGCTTAAGATGCTCTTTAATATGAATGTTTTGGTTTATATGAGAACTCAGGAGCTTAAGATGCTCTTTAATATGAATGTTTTGGTAGCTTAAGATGCTCTTTAATATGAATGTTTTGGTTTATATGAGAACGCAGGAGCTTAAGATGCTCTTTAATATGAATGTTTTGGTTAATATTGAGAACTAAGAGTTTACAAAGTCTAGCATCGTTGCCAGAGTTGGTGATTTTGTCTTGAGTATACATGAAGCCATTTTCTAATTTAAACTTTGTATGTAGCAAAAGCATATGTACTTGTATTGTATCTATATTATGAGCAATTCATACATAAGATTCGGTAATTCAATAATTTCTCTGACCGGTAGACTATCTTATTGGTAGCCTCATACTTCAACACATTGTTTTGAACATATTCGTTATATTTTTTTTTTGAGGAAAATATTATTTGTTATATTATTGACTGAATTTATTAGAAATTATTTTGGGTCGTATTTCTTATTTAATGAGTTCTATTAATGATTTGGCATCTTTTAATAAATTTTAATGAATAATAGAGAATGTATTAAGAGTGTGATAAAGAGTGTTGTTAATCCGATTTTGCTTTTCACATGCCAATGATAAAGGAAACTTCTCTCTTTTTTTGAATTCTATCCGCTTCAAAATGTTGTGGATGGACTTCGTTGAATAATATCTGATTGACAATGACCGACTTTTAAAATTATAGCACTTGCAGTAATAAGTAATAACAATCTTTTCCAATTAAAATATTTTTTAGAAAAGGGTTGGTATGATTGAGATGAGATTGGTATGTATTATAGATATGGAATTTTTTTACGAACTTATGGTAAGAATCTCGTAATGACAAACACAAATTTATTTCACAAGCTGAGAACAGGACCTTCATCGAAACAACAGCAATTTATATTAGCATCTTTGTTGAGAGTCTGTAATATGAACACCAGGACTCAGACTTTCAAATGGACGAAACTCTTAAAATAATAATAAAAGAAAATACTGTTATATGGGAGACTTTGTTCTTGATTTACTTCTGCCTCGTATACAAGCTAAGAAGCTCAATATTTATAGACAAGCTCTAGACTTACGATTTGTTTGGATCTAAACTTCTTTAGAAACATTGAAGAAAGTAAGAAGAAAAAAATAAAATGAATTTTTTCATAAGTTAAAATGTTCATTAGTGCATTTGTTAATGTCATCTCATCTTTTAAATAAGTTATATTGGTGAGTTTTTAAAAATTAATTAATGAAAAACTTATTTTTGTTTATGGAAAACTTCATGTGTGAGTTAAAGTCTCACATCGGATAGAAATAGAAAAGTTAAATATCATATAAGTGAGGACAAGACCCATAAACCTGAACCTTAAGGTTTTGGATTAAAGTGTGATGTGTAATTCACTTATAATAACTTCCGCTCGATTTTCTAACAATTTTTTCTTCTTATTTTCTTTCTTTAAAAATATTTCTAAAAAAACTTATTCAAACATTAGATACCAAACTTCGCACATCAATTCGTTCACACTAGTATTATGATTCACACATAAATAAGTTGTTATTGACAACCATAAGTTCGCATAAATACACAACTAGTTTAACTCAACCATAAACTTTTACATAATACTATACAAACAATCCGGAGATTTGGAGACTTAAGGAAAATTTTATGTCTGATACATGGTATAATATAACTTATTTATTATTATTTTATTCTTCTAATTTTTTAGCAATGAAACTATCGATGTTCAAAATTTTATAATCAAATATTTCTAGAAGTTTTCTCGATAAATAATGTGACTGTTTTTATTCAATCTATTTTCGCAATATAGTTTATCTTAAAAATAGGTTTAAGCAATTTTAGTTTTGAAAAATTTCCTTCAATGAATACAGATGGAAGTAATTTTTCAATAATATTTTAAGTTCAATTACACTTTTAATTGCTATACTTTTAACTTATGTGGGATTCTAATTTTCCTAATTTTAATTTCTTAGATTTAGTCTTTATTAATATTTCAATTATTCAAATAAAGTCT
>PYAF01001287.1:238356-255986 GCA_007407185.1 Glycine tomentella
AATTCAATGATATATCACATTCAACCAATTAGAAATTATATTTAGTATGACTTTTAAGGTAACAAATATCAAAGTAAATAAACTTACCATACTTGATAATTTATAATTAGATGTGAATGTAAAAATACCTTACACAATTAGTGCATATCATATTTTTCTCTTATATTAGAGTTAATAAGTATAAGTATGCCTGCTAGTTTAAGAGTTTTTACACTATAATCAATTAGAAATCATGTTTGATATGTCTATTAAGATAGTCATTATCAAAATTAACAAATTTATTTGTCATGCATGATAGTTTGTGATTAGAAGATAATGTAAAGACACTATGAATATTGTATTTTAAAGACTAGTCATGTTCCTAAAATAACTCAATTTGCATAAACTAACTAATTTGAATTTTTTTGTTTATCTTATTTTGAAATTGATTTTCCAATTGCACTAGAGAAATATAAATTAAGCTAAACAAACAATTTTTGATAAAGAAATGTGTGAATAAAGAGAAGCTTAGATTTATGAATTCGCATGTAACCGTTTTCCCCTAATCCTAATTATAAGTAAGAACCCAAAATTAAACGATTAATCACCAATTGCCTCTTAAATTAATTGTTAGTCTATGGTCAAGGTTTGAAAATACTTTTTTTCCTAAATTAAACCTTGATTTGATCATTTGGAATTTAATTTAGGGTTAAAGATGAATTATAGAGAGGTTCACAAAAAGGTAATTAATTCCACCAATTTGATCATTCAAGTTTTATAAACCTCACCATTCCACAAATTAGTGAATTATGAGTAGATCATCACTAACACACAATCAACTATCAATTAAAGTGATCAATTCCACCATAAAAGTTAAAATGGAAAAACGATAGGGTTAATTGAATAATATCATATAACTCAATTAAAATATAGAATCAGAGTACATATGTATAGGTCGTCCAACTGCATCATAATCCGAGCCTAAAGGGTTTAATGAACCATGGTCATAGCACAACTAAACAACATACAAAATAGCATATCGAACAAAAGAGATCGATAATCCTTATAGATTATGACCCCACTTGTTCCTCAGTGATCCTGAGCTCAAAACCCCTTTGTTGTTCAAAGATCCTCTAAAACATCTCCCATTTTCTATTTATACTAAGGATAATTAGAATTGCAACACGAAGGTCAATACAGGCCATGCTGAGGGCAACATGGCCATTCTTGAGAATTAATGATGCTGATGCTAATGTTTCCTCATGGAACAACAAGGGCCATGCTATTAGTAGCACGACTATTCTCATATGAGTGACGTTGAAGGGGATTCTTTGTTGAAATTCAGCATGACCATTCTAAAATAACATGAGTTGCAATTCAACATGGGTCTTGCTACATGCAGCATGAGTTGTGCTCTTTGAAGGCACCCATAATTGATTCTTTTCTTCTCTCTTTTGACCCTTTTTTTGATGATTTCAACTTCTCTAGTTAAGTGTTTATACTTAATGAATACCCATGAGTTTTGCTTACAAGATAAGATGAAAACAAGGTAATTATTGAGACAAAAATTGAGGCAAAGAACCTGCAAATAACAATTTATCACAAAAACACTTTATAATATCAATGTATCAAATTTTCTCTTATGTCGAGTCTAATGGAAATAGATTATCAACATAATACCGATAAAAGTTTTTATATTATCAACTAATTAGAAATCATATATGGTATAATTCTTATAGTAAGTATTATAAAACTCAATAATCTTATTGTAATTTTTTTTACAAGAAATAAACTTATCATAATTTGTGATTAAGAGAAGGCTTAACTGCTTATTGTACGTTCAAAATCTCTTTGGGAAGAATACAAGTACCTACTTGGTTACTTGGGTCAATGCTTCAAACCTTGAAAATTCATCAAACGTGTCCAAAGAAAGGAACAGTGTCAATGGGTCAAGAGGGTTCATCTAGACTAAAAGTTCTTTTTTTGTTTTTTAAAATACAGTTGAAATTCCAAGTAGCATTGACCGGTCTATGTTTCCACCCAAGTTCATATTTGTTCTTTTGAATATGTTTTTAATGTTTAGAAATATGATGTTTTTATTTTTCATTTCAATATCTATTTGACTTTTATTTATTTTTTATTTCACATTTAATCATAAAGTTGAATTTTTCATCCCTTGTCTTAAAACTAAAACACGCAATTTATATTTTTCAACGACTAAAATAATAAAATTAAATGTTTTTGATGTTTAGAAGTATGATGCTTCTTTCTTTTTCATTTCAATATTGATTCGAATCTTATTATTATTTTTATTTCCATTTAATCAAAAAGTTGAATTTTTCATCCCTCAACTAAAATCAAAGCACGTGGTTCGACTAAAATAATAAAGTTAAATAAAAAATTATTTTTCAAAAAGGATTTAATTTTGTATACTGTCAGCACAAATTTGTTTCCTAGGGCAACTAATTAAACATTATCATAAGTCTTATTTTAAAATAGTTAATATAAAAACCAACAAATTAATCATATAATGATTGAATAATAAATTAAATTCTTTAAAACAACACAATTTTTCACGACTAAACATATCTTTAAACGGAAACGCATGTTCTCCTATACTAGCAAATTGTCTGGTAAATAAAGTTTTTGAATATGTTGAATACTTATAAATTGGTTTTCGAAAGATAAAAATTCAAATTTTAATATCTGAAAGTGCGACAAATTCATTTATCCATTAACTTCTGTCCATTAATGTTAATGAAAGAGCCTAAATGGTCATAGGGATGAAAGTGTCATAAAAATGATTGCTAATATGATTGTCGAATAGATTGGACCAAAATGTCAGTAGGTTTTCATTGGACTAATTTGTCAAACCTCAAATTTTGTTTCATTTAAGCATAAAATATAATTTAATTTTCATCTTCCTCCCCTCCTTTTTTTATCGTTGCAAATATAACATTACAATAAATACTTAAAAAAATAGAAAAACAAATATAAGTTAAAACAAATATAATAATAAACATAATATTGATTAATAAGTACAATTTATATGTCACAATAGAAATTTTTTAGAACAACAAACATATTATGCTTATTAATCAATATTATGTTTGTTTTCCTATTTTTTTTAAATATTTATTGTAATATTATGCTTGTAACCATAAAGAAAAAGGGAGGGGGGAAGAAAGATGAAAATTAAATTATATATTACTCTTAAATGAAACAAAATTTAGTGTATAACAAATTGATCCAATGGAAATTTTCTAACACATTGGTCCAATAAAAACTTACTTATATTTTGATACAATTTATTCAACAGTCATGTTAACAATTATTTTTTTAATATTTTTGTCCTTGTATGTCACATAAACTTGTTCATTAACAGTGATGGATGAAAGTAAACATATGAATGAATTTGTTACATTTTTTTCACTTTAGGGATTAAAATTTGAATTTTCATCTTTCGGAGACGAATTTATCAACACTCTACACATTTAGAGACAAAAAATGATTATTTACCCTAAATTTTTCCAGTAAAAAAGACAACTAACATAGAAGCTTACCAATAAACTTGTTCTTAACAAAACCTTTCATATCTTCATACAGAGTCGTGCTAAATGGTACGAAAGACTTCGGTAGGAAAATTTTAACGAAACAGATGTTTTAATATAATTGGCAAATTGTTTTCAATTTAATAGATAAAAAGGATTTGATAATTAACGAAAATCATAGGTGATCACACAATATGCAGTATTCGTGCAATACGAATTGGTAAGTAATTCCCTTTATTAATTAAGCATGTGAATTGGCATGAAACCTGTGACCAGAACTTCCAACCATGGCCAACCAATCTAAGATGCTGTTCTGCTATATAGACTCAAGGAAGAAAAAAGATAGTAAACTCATGTAATACATTAATAACGAAAATTGTCATTAGTAACAATTTTTTTTTTTTTTTGTCATTAATGCATTAATTTCTTGTATGAGTCAATAGTGAAGGAATACGGGGGTATATTTGCCTTGTTCCTTAGGTAACTAGTTTGAGTATAACATTGCCTTGCTCATTCGGTAACTACTTCACGCAAATGCAGAAGAGCTTATCCGGTTTTTGTGTCCACTCCAATATAAGAATTAATTTTAGATGGCTTACACTTCACAATAATTGAAAGGAAGAAAACAAAAGTGAGAAATGCTTTTTGGGTATTGGAAGCTTTAGCTTGTAGTCCGTACACGATTATTGCCATGCAGCAGAAAGAGAATGGACTCAAAAGCAGAAAAGATTTTCCAAGGTCTTTCTTAGTATTGGCAACGAGTTCACAATTTTGAATTGAGGTAACAATCATATAATCAAGATTCTCTAATTAAATCAAGATTGTTGACATGGATTAATGATCCTTCCAAAAGATACACATTCTAAATTCTTTTTTGACTTATTTATGTATTATAAATAATTCATAATTAACATATCATACCAACATGTCATAGACATGAATGAAATTGAATCCCCATATGATTCAAGTTATTAATAAAAATAAATATAAATAAAGAGACTTCATTAAAAATAATTAGACATATATTTCCTAAGATATATTATAAGTCAGTAACATAACTAATGAATACGACAACAAAATGTTACGTATCATTGTAATTTGTAAAATTCACCATTCATCACATTAGTAAATTGGTAGAAGAGAACAATATCGTTTCGGGAATAATTTAATTTTATTTTCCTTATTTTTTTCTCTCATGACATTATATACTATCATGTTATTGAGAAAAATGAGACGACAATTAGAATCTCCACACCAACAACAAGCTTAGGAAACCAATCAAAGTATTACAGCAACTGACTTTCATCAAAGTGGAAGTCAGTGCCAAAATGAACAGATGGCATCTCAAAATCCATGTTCAGACGTTGAGAGTATGTACATGAAGAATACACATTATCTACATTATTATTATTATTATTATTATTATCAGATTCCATCCTTAAGGGCATAATGGTAGGCTTGAATGGTTGAAAATCCTTCAGATCTGACCACAAGTTAGGATCCGAGTACTTATGATCTGCAACATCACTAGGTGTGTCTTCTTTGGGAAATTCTTGTTTTATAGTTAGGCTTGGTGAGCTAATGTGGTGATCTTGTACATTTGGTACCTTGGAGTCATGATGATCAAAATTCAGAAGATATGATGAATCCCATGCAGTAGAACTAGAGCCTATGGCTGAATGTGTAGCCATAGGGGTGGCATTGCATGTGTGAACTCCAATGTAAGTAGTTTGGTACATATTCGGATTCTCTTGATCCACCTGCACCTGTTTGATTGCTCGGCAACCTTGATCATACTTGTGACTGCACCTGAAGTAATTCCTACAAATTATTATTTTTAACAAGACGTTAGTTAGATGAGTAATCTTCTAAAGGAAATTGGTTTGGTAGAATGTGAACAATGAGTCTAGATTATAGGTTAATTAGTAATCATCATACATTTACTTACTCATTTAGAAAATGTACCTGTATCATCAATTATATATTAAAATCGTCATGATCGAATTATAGTTTATTAATAGGAAGATTTGTAAAGTAACTTCGAAGCTGTTTAAAGAGAAGTTTTCGTACTAAAGTCTTCTCATACTTGTAGCCAATCAACTAGAACGATAGTGGATGTTAACCTTTAAAGGAACAATAAGAAAAAAAAGTAAAAGTAACAAATAAATACGCTAAGATAAATAAGTAACTGCATAAGAAAAGATGTGATACAAAATTATTAGAGTAGCTAGTGATACTTGGATATCCAAGTATTTTAGACATATACCTGATTGATATTATTTATTCTTATCACATCAAATATTTTTATATTTATAATATATTTTTTTTCTCTTTGAATTCTAGGTGTATATTAGCATGGGGTGTCCATTTAACATTTTTTAATATTATATATGAGCTAATACTGTTATGACACTTAATTAACAGAGGAAAATATTAAAAAATATTGATTATTTAAGATGATTTGGATATATGCATAAACGGCCGCTAAAGGCACTTGGTGAGGTGAGTAGATTGAATAATTTTCAATCTTGTGAAAGAGGGTAGAAGGAGATGAAGAAAGACATTAGAGAAAATTATTAAAAAGAATCTAATCATGGGGAATGATATCTTTAAAATTTTGGTATTTAATTACTAATAACTAGTACAATGAGTTTGTGCGATACATGCATGTAGTGAATTTGATCACCTAATAGAATAAAGTTACTGTTTTTATTGTTATATTAATAAGAGAATCAATTTTCGTTAGACAAAAGCTTATTTATTAAAAAAATTTGAGTGTATCGATTTATTTTATTTTGTTGATAGTATTCTCAACGTTCACCTAGGAACTGTTTACGGCTTCTACAGAAGTAGCCTATTAAAGTCAATTTCTAATGTGAAATATAGACCACTCTGTCGATCAGTATTTTGGAATAATATATTTTTGTTTTCCCATTTCATCTGTATCCCTTTCCCCCCCTTAATTTTTCTCTTTATTTCCAGAAAATGTTAAATAGTTCCGAAACACTAGGTGTTTATGATCTGACTAATTTCTAAATGATAAGTAATCCAGTTTTTCAAATTATGAATAAATTTATAACCTTAAATATATTTTATGTGCATATTAGTTGAGACCATAATAATTCTAAATGATATTATATCAGTTATCATTTATTTCATTTTGTCTCTTTCTTCCTTTTATCCATAAATTTTTAAAATGAGTTACTATTTCAACAATTTCCTTTTTCTTGAGAGATAGGAAAAGATAGGAAATAAAACCTCAACTAAAGAAGAAGACATTACATGTGTTGCAACTTTATAATGTGACGTAAACTATCTCAAAATTATAATCTTTTCATGGAAAATAAAAATGTGAAAAGAAAATTAAAAGGAAAAACAATGATTAACATATATACCTAGGAAATTCAGAATTCAGGATTCTCTTTTGCCCATACTTCCTCCATGCATGATTATCATCAGTGGTGGATGAGAGTATGGTCCATGTAAGTGCATTCTTCCTGCGGAACAACAAATCAAGAGTATGTCCCATATACATGTCATCATTTCAGGTATTATTATATAGAAGTAACATATTATCCAATAAAAAAATCTGTACAATGCAATCTGCGAAATCTGAACCCCAACTAATTAAAATCAACATACAAGAATATTAGCTTCATAATTCTATATAGGTTTAATTACTCTATGTTCTTCCTACAACAACATTTCTTTTTAGTACCTATAATTTAAAATATCACTTTTTAATTCCTATAATTGTAAACTTTTAATCCTTTTGTCCTGTCTAAAATTATCTAACAGTCTTTCCATGCATATACAAAATTGATTTGTCTAAACTTTTTGACATTTTTTCACTATTAATTCTTATAGTGGTTTTAAAGGATCTAAATGTAATAATGTTAGACAATTTTAGACGAGAAAAATAAAAAAATTAAGAAATTATAATTATGAATATCAAAATAAGATGTTTTTAAACTATTGGTACTAAAAAGGAAAGTTGTTACAGTTATAAAAGCGAAAAAGGTAATTAGACATTCTAATTATATACCAATATGTTATTGACATGAGTGGAAATAAGCTTAAATTCTTTAAACAAAATTTTAAATTGAGTTCTCATGAATGAAATAAAAGTTACTTGAGAAATAATCAATCAAATTTGTCAACAAAAATGAAATTAACCGTAAACAAAATTAATAAATATTTCAAATCAATAATAAAACAAAAGAGAAAAAAATCCAACAAGGTATAACCTGAAAATTCCAATTTCTTTTCATACAACAAAAAAATTTCACTCAAGGTAAAGCAATGACACAGTTTATATATGTCCGTACTTCCGTACAAATCCCAGATCAAGAAATCCTCTCAATAACCCAAATTAAGTGCAAACTATATATATAAAGAAGATATGTATAAGTATAACCTTATATTGTAGCGACCTCTACCACCCTTTTGGGATCTCTTCTCGCCGGAACCGGCCACCGGCGACCCATTTTGGCCGGAATTCAGGAGACTCCGATGAGCTACCTCATCTGCAGAATAAGAGTTTATGATAGAAATAGCTTGAGTTAAAGATCTGAGGACATTGGCCATGAGTTCCTGAGAAGAGAGAGACCCTTCACTCCCAAAGGGGTTCTCAAGAAGAACCTTGAGTTGAGTAACAGATTCCTGACCCTTAACAAGTTCTTTGATTATCATTCTATTCTTTTTGGCTGAGATACTAACTTCACTTTCACTTTCAGCACAAATGATGTTATTCATTTTTCTAGCTCTCGTTTTTCTCTGTTTCTTTTGCTCTAGGTTTGCATAGCAGGTGGGTGTGGGTTTGGCTTTTGGAAGGGGATAAGGACGAGGGAGAAGAAAAAGGATACAGCCGACGAAAGAAATAAAGAGAAAGAGAAACAAATGAATCTAAAAGTTAAGAAAGAGAATTTATTAGATAGTGTTTATCTTTTCAATCAGTGTCTATATAATGATTAATATTTATTGAAAAATTTGAATAATTATTTTATATTTTTTATTTATTTATAAAATTTGAATTAAAAAAATTAGATTCAATTTCATTTGAATCAACGATATTATATTAGTTTATAATTATGTTTGATTTAAAAGTATAAAAATATGTTTGTCAATTTTAATAAAAAAAATTACTCATTTCAATGCATAAAATAAGAAAGAAAAATTTGTTGCTTTGAGAGTAAAACTATTTTTTTAGCTCTTCTAATTTTAATCTAAACATACACCACATAATACCCAAATGTGTTAGGTTAACATTAATAAATACTATAATAATGATTTTAGACTAGATAATTTATTCTTAGAGAAAAAACGATTGGTGTGGAAAAATATTGAACATAAACTAAGTTGTTTTTATATTATTTTATTCATTTTATTTATTATAATATTATTTATTATATTTAATAATATATTTCTCTTTCTTTCTTTAGTTTTCTCTCCAAATTTCTCCTTTTTTTTTCTACCATACACCTATTCTACGAGTCAAATTACTCATCGATGGAAGATGTGAAACCAGATAATAATCTTCTATAAAATAAAATAATTTTATATTTTACAAATAACAAAAGCTGTCATTTCTAGATTATTAGTCATAAGATATTATTATGTAAAATTACATATAAAATAAGATTTTATTCTCTCACTCGATAATTAATCTGTATAATAAAACTTGAATTAAAAGATAATATAAATTAGTGAAATAAAACTTTAATGCTACTTTATAAAAATCACCTAAACTACATAAAATTGTGTCATTATATTGGTGTAAGATTAGTAAAATGTATTATAACCATAAAATTGTTTAAATATATACATATAAATAAAATATAAAATTATTCATTTGTTTTGTAATTAATCATTATAATGATATATTTTACAAACTTATTTTTATTTTAAAAAAATATATTTGAATTTTGTAATTCACATAATATATATTTTAATATTTTATATTAATATTTTATTAGATTGATGCATTCTAATGGAACGCATTATTGAAGAAGTGATAACTTCTTGACTGGCATCCAAAGCTAAGTATGACGTTTGATTGTGATGCTAGGGATGACGTTAGTATTCTGTCCTTTTTGTTAATAAATGGTAGTCAGAATCAGAATTTAATGAATACCAGAGGGATAAAAATAAAAGCTGCTAGAGCTGAACCGGTCCAACCAGCAAATTTATTAAAACGGTCAATTAGGTTTGAATTTGTTTTTGCTGTAATTTTTTTCCTACAAACCAAGAGAAAAAATAATAATTCATACGCTAGGTACATATCTGTTGCTATTAAGAGACTGACAATGTTAAGTAACCAGAGGGTGTTGGTGTACTGAATAATAAAAATTAAGAAGTTTTCAGTAGGATAAAAAAAAGGAAAATATACATTTATAATTGGAATAAAATTGAGGAAGTATTACTGTAATTTGTTTTTATTAAAAATTAGAATTAGGATAAAAATATGTTTACAATATTTTTTTTTATAAAACATATATTTTATTTTTAACTAAGATCTTAATGATATTTGTTATATCCAATTTTGTAATGATTTTTTTTATTTTTCATTATTTAATTTTGGTCCCTAAAATAATCGTTTTTTAGGAATCTTAAAATCAATGTAAAATAAAGAATAATTGACTAATTATTTTTTAACAATAATTTTGATAAAAAAAAGAGTAAAATTTATCAATTAACGTGATTAGGTGTCACGTGAAAATTGATCGACATCATAATTGTCCAAGAGTAATATATAATTTCTTATTTAAGAGATATAATTGCCTTGCTCCTTAAGTAACTAGTTCATGAGTAAAATATTGCCTTGCTCCATGGGTAACTTCTTACTCAAATGCAGAAGAGATTGTCCTATTTTTGTGTCCACTCCATATACGAATTGTATATGGATTACACTTCATGAGTCCCCCACAATAATTGAAAAGAGGAAACAAAAGTGAATAAATGCTTTTTTGGGTATTTGGAAGCTTTTAGCTTATAATTACTCAAAATATAAAGTACGTAGAAAAGAATTTCCCAAGGTCTTTCTTAGTAATTGTTTTTACTTACAACCCCTGTGATTAAACCAACTAGTATTAAATTAGAAAGTGACCTTCGTCAAAGGGAAAATCAGTGCCCAAATGAACAGATGGCACCCCAAAATCCATGTCCAGACGTTGAGATGAATACACATTATCTACATTATTAGTATCAGATTCCATCCTTAGGGGCACAATGGTAGGCTTATTGGATGGTTCAAAATCCTTCGAAACTGACCACATGCTAGGATTCAACATGCGATCTGTAACATCACTTGGTGTGTTTTCTTTTGGAAATGTTTGTTTTATAGTCAAGCTTGGTGGGCTAATGTGGCGATCTTGAACATTAGGTACATTGGATTCATGATCAGAATTCAGAAGATCTGTGGCAGAATGTGTAGCCTTGGTGGTGGCATTGCATGTGTGAATTCCAATGTAGGTAGTTCGGTACATATTTGGATTCTCTTGATCCCGCTGCACCTGTTTGTTTGCTCGGCAACCTTGATCATACTTATGACCACACCTGAAGTAACTCCTGAAAATCATTGTTAAGAACAAGGTGAGTTAGATGACCAATCTTTAAAAACTTAAATTGGTCATGGTAGAATGAACATCATGAGTCTAGATTAAGTTATGTATCATGTACCTATTATAGTGTGTATATATTCATTCCTACTATATGTACCTATAAATTTATCGGTTAGTAACTATATAGTAGTTAATTTACTTGTTCATATAGAAGTATACCTGTATCATCAATGTATTAATTAGACTTTATGGTCAAGTATGTCAGTGGGATTAGAAATCTCTAATTGATTCCCTTACCATTTCTCTTCAATACTCTCTGATATATTTACTGCATTTAATCTGTTTCTTTATTTGACATATGTGAATACCTGTAACCTAGCCATATTAGGCCAAGTTTCCTATGCTTGTCTAACCACAATTTATTGCTTTGAATTCAGAATTCTGAACCCACTCCAACTTGAGTAGCCAATAGTTGTTCTTCTTGCAACAACACGCTGTCACAAGTATCTAGAGAAGGGATTCGACTTTGGTTTAGAAGTCCAACCTATTCAATCTCAAATTCTGGTCTTAACTTCATCAACAATTTATCACATTTGTTCTCTTCATGGACAGTTTGAATTGTAGACAGTGACCCCTTGGATACTTTTTCGCTGACAATATCTAAATATTCACTCCACAAATTTAAGAAACCTAAATAGTACAATAGAAAGATTAGTAGACAGTGAAGTGCATTGTTGTCTTGGTAGTAAATCAGTTTCAGATATTCTCATATTTCTTTCATTGTAGAGGACGATTGCATATTGCTCACCATAATGTTGTTCGGTTTAACCTAATTCGTGCATCTTCAAACTCCCATGTTTGAAGTTTTGGGTTGGCTTTAGGAGTTAGAGTAGACCATATCAAGATGTCCCCACAATTCCTTTCCTTTCACAAACATTTTGAAGTAAAACTTCCAGATAAAATAATTCTTTCCAATGAATCAAACAAAAGAACTTTTGCCAGACATGATTAACCAAGAGGAATGAATTCTCATAAAACAAGGTTTCAAGAATCTAAACACGTAACAAGAATCCAAAGAAAAATATGGGCTAGCTGTGTGAATGATTATCATTTAGTTTCTGGTTGGTGTATATTTTTTGGTCATGTTCTTATTTCATGGAAGAGTAAGAAACAACCTCTAATTTCTAAATCCTCCACTGAGTTTGAATATCAGGCAATGTCCTCTATTTGTTATGAGATTGTTTGGCTTTGTGGATTATTGGAAGAACTTGGCTTTCCTCAACATGAGTCTACTACTCTTCAATATTGTAAATTAGTCATATGTATTAGTTAAAGTTTCCTCGTATAACTATAGTAGATTATTATTTAATAGGATTTTCTCCAGGATGAGAGGCATTCGGTCAACTCTATTAAAGTAACTATATATCAAATTTAAAAATGAAGTTTTCAAGCCATGAGTCTTATAGAACTATTATATGGCCAACTATACAAATTAAAATGGTAGTAAATATTAATCTTTAAAGAGACAAGTGGAAGTAAGATAAATAAGTATCAAAGATGAATGTGTGAAGGCATACAAAAAGACAAGATACAAAATTACTATATATGAGCAAATAATAGTGTGCTACTTATGGTGTAAAATATGATAAAAGAAAAGTTAGTTTTCAAGTTATTTTGGATACATACTCACTCAGATTGCATGGTTTTAAATCTTGTAAAAAGAGGCAAAGAAAGATATTAGAGGAATTTACTAAAAAAAATCATGATGGATATAACATTTGAGAACTTAGTTTCTAATTAAACTCATGGCATCGTGTGATATATTCACCTAGTTTGGATAAAGTTGTTATTGTTCTATTAAAAGGAGGGTCAATTTTCCTTAGACGACAAAAGCTTATTTATTAAATATTATAACCGTATCAATTTCTTTTTATTTGGTGATAGTATTCTCAACGTTCAATTAAGCTAGGTATCAGTCTCCTAATTATTTTTTTGTATAAGCAAAGATTCACCTAAACTTCAGAAGAAAAAAAAGAAGGATTTTTGTTAATTAAGAGTCAAAGTGAAAACTGAAAAGCACAAGCATTACTTGGCAAGATTACATATATCAAGGTGAGGAAACAAATGCGGGATGTACCAGCTTTTGATCCCCCTTCACCAAAGATAAAAACAAAGACTACTTCTCTGACTTGCATCAGTATATCTCCTAATTATAAGTTGGTGTCTGCTCCTAGCTCTTCCACTTGCATCTACTTGTGTTTAATTTCTATTTTCAGTATGGATCGGAGACTAATATAAGAACTTCCATGGCTTTTACGGCAGTATAGCCCATTAAAGTCAATTTCTAATGTGAAAATTTGGTATATACTACTGCTATCCCACACAGAAAAAGTCTCCGAATATGATTATTATAAGTGAGAAAACTTTTTTTAATAATAGTTATATATATACAACATATTTAGAATTCCAATTCATGTTAAAACAATCTCCCAATATCAGCCGTTAAAATATAAACTCTTTTGTCGCAACTGGCATTTTTGTTGGAGAAATTATTTTTATATATTTATTTTCTTTTTCATATCATCACTTTTATTCAATTTTTTATATCTTTAATTACTTCTCACTATTACATCATTCAATTTTTCGCTTCTTTTCAACCATGTTTGGTTGAGTAGAAAGAAAATTGTAAAGAAATATTTAAATTTTAAATTGAAAAAAATGCAAGAAGAATATTGAAGTTAATTATTTAAAGAAATAAACTTAATTTTCTTTTCTTTTTCTTCCAATCAAATAGAAGAGAACACTTTATTCTTTAATTTTTTTCCCCATAATATATATACACAAAAATGAAACATTCATTAAACATTTTCCTGGAGATAGACTATAGGAAATAAAACCTCAAATAAAGAAGACATACATGCAGTTACACGTGATGAAACTTAATTATGTGTAAATAATCATGTTTACGTATACTGTCCCTCTCTCCATGGAAAAGAAAATAAAATTAAAAGATCGTAAAGGAAAACAATGATTAACATATATACCTAGGAAATTCAGAATTCAGAACACCCTTTTGTCCATACTTCCTCCATACATGATTATCATCAGTGGTGCATGAGAGTATGGTCCATGACACCGCACTCTTCCTGCGCAACAACAAATTAATCAGGAGCATATGCTCCATGCATAATGCATATAGTTCAGATATTATATAGAACATCGAGAAATGATACGTGACGATATTTAACTGACACTTTTCTTTCTAAGATTTTTTCTATAATTATTAAAATTTATTATTATTTATGGATTTTGTTTCTTATTTAATGATTATCTCTCCTGATTTATATTAAATAAGAAGTAAAATCTTTTAAAAAAAATTAATACATTCAAACTAATTATAAAAAAAATATTTAAAAAAGCGAATACCATTAACATTACTTGTACAACATAAAATATAACATATCAAGAACCTGTAAAATGCATCTGTGAAAAATTACAAACAATTATTATCCCTCTCGGATCTGACCCTCAACTAATTAAAATCAACATATAGGAATATTATCCCCACTAATTCAATATATTATATCAAGTCCGATCCAACATATATATATATATATATATATATATCCTCAAATTCAAACTAAAACAAAATGTTTTCACTTAATAATAAAACAATGACACACTCTATATATGTCCGTACTTCTGTACATATTCCCAATTCAACAAAGCCTCTCACAGTAACCCAAATCGCGGAAACTATAAAAACAAGTGTGACTGTAAGAAAAGAAAAGCAGTATATAGATTCGTCAGAAAGAGATTTGCAAGAATAATTAACCTTCTATTGTAGCGACCTCTACCACACTTTTGGGATCTCTTCTCGCCGGAACCGGCCACCGGCGACCCATTTTGGCCGGAATTCAGGAGACTCCGATGCGCCACCTCATCTGCAGAAGAAGAGTTTATGATAGAAATAGCTTGATTGAAAGATCTGAGAACATTGGCCATGAGTTCCTGAGAAGAGAGAGACCCTTCACTCCCAAAGGGCTTCTCAAGAAGAACCTTGAGTTGAGTAGCAGATTCCTGACCCTTAACAAGTTCTTTGATTATCATTCTATTCTTTTTGGCTGAGATACTAATTTCACTTTCAGGACAAAGGGTGTTATTCATTTTCTATAAACTTGTTGGCCTCAGGTTCTAGATAGCTTTGGTTTCTCTTTGATTCTTTTTTATTTTGGTTTGTTTCTTTTGTTCTAGATTTGCATAGCAGGGTGGCTGGATTTGGCTCTTGAAGTGGCCAAGGATGAGAAAAAAGACAAGGGATGTAAGCGAGGACAGAAAGAAAGGAAGAGAGAGAAAGACAATAAATTTCCAACGAGAAATTATCAGATTATATGATATTATCATAGTTCTTAAATGCCTTGCATGATATATAATTTTTTTTTTCGTTTAAAAAAATTCGGTGAGTTGGTTTGAAAGATTTATTAGAATTATAACATATCTCAAAACTAAATACTACTTATTAAGATATTGATAAGCTATCTATTAATAAAACTTTCTCATTAATAATAAGAATTAAACTTATATTCTTATTAGATATGGATTTATTTCTTATCAATTCTATCAATATATTTTTGTTGGCACATAATATATAATTTAGTGTTAAAAACATTGAATATATGAGATGTAGAAATTAAATAAGAGTGTGTTTGGATAAAGAATTTTAATTGAGGAAAGTAATTTATTAAGGAATTTGAAATTTTTTTAATTTAAAATTTATTGTTTAGATATTTTTATATGAGGAATTTAAATTTTTGAAATTTTAAAATAGAATTTTAAATAACTAAAACTATGGAATTTGAATTTTCTTCTAAAAGGTGAAAAATTAAAATTCTCTTCTTTTCTAGAAACTCTGACCGTACTACGTTTTGCTTCGTCTCACTCTCAGACGAATACTCTTATCTCTTATACTCTCATGACACCTACTCCACGTGCTTTTTCGTGCATGAGATTCAAAATTTTAAAAATGAAGAAATTCAATTTCTTTATCCAAATACAAAATTTTGAAAATGAAGAAATTTAATTTCTTTATCCAAATATAATTTTAAAAATAAATTTTTTTAATTGATGCATTTTAATTTTTTTGAATTTTAAATTTCATGAATTTTAAAATACACTATCCAAAAAGATACTCTAAATGTTATTATAAACTTTTAACATAAATAAATAAAAAAAAAAACTTAACATAGGACTACTTAACTTTTTGTCCGAAAAGGGAGCTAAAATATAATATATAATTTAGTGTTATTAAACTTTTATCAAAAGTTAAAAAAATGAATATATGACATGTATAAATTAAATAAGTGTTATTATAAACTTTTAACATAAATAAATAAATAAAAACTTAACATAATCAGGACTACTTAACTTTTGTCCGAAAAGAGAGCTACAACTATTGATGTGGGATGTGAAATTTGATAATCTTCTATGAAATAAAATGATTTTATATTCTGACGATAAAAGTGACATTTGTAGCTAGTATATTTAGTATGAAAAAAAATGTCGATTGTGTTATTTATAAAATTATAAAAATATTTTAATTCTAAATCATTAAAAAAATCAATTATTAATGTTATATGATAAAAACAAAATATTTGATATTTGCATGATAACTTTTAATTTGTTTTAGATAATATCTATTATTTCATAAATCAATTTACTACAACAAATTAAGATGTATTTTTTTAGTATTATTATATTGGTGTAAGATTAGTATGATGTATTATAAGATTAAGAATAAAAAATTAAGAATAGTTAACTATATATATAATAAATAAATTAAATCATTACTTTTTTTTGGTATTTAATGATTATAATGTACTAGTTTAGAAACATTATTTATTTTTAAAAAATTAGATTTGAATTTTGTAATTCACGTAATATGTTTTATTAACATTTTATTGATTTTATTAATTTGATGCATTCTAATTGAACGCATTATTGAAGAAGTGATGACTGCTTGACTGCCACCCAAAGCTAAGGATGCCGATTTATTGCTATGATAGAGATGACATAGCATCGTGTTTTTCTTTTGTTTTTTTATTAGAAATGTGAGATGAAGACTTCAAATCCGTGACTACTCTTTTTTTTCTTTTCTTTTTCTTCTTTTTTTTTTTTACTACTGGACTATCTTATATCTTATATTTTATTATGTTTTTTAAAGCAAATGAACTTATAAATTAAAACTATAAAATTTTATATTAAAAATTAAGATAAAATATATTGATAATATTTTCTTTATAAATAATTGTTTAAAATTTTTAAGACTTAGATCTTAATGATATTTGTTATATCTATGTTTTTTGCTGTTTTTATTTTGAGAATATTAATTACAAGTTTACAACAATATCTGTTGAGCTTTTATTAATTTATAAGTAATTTTGTTCTTTTTTTTTACACTAACACCTCTTTATACTTTTAAAAATATTACACTAACATTTTCTTAAATTTTATACTAACACCTCTTACTAGAAGATAAATTAAT
>PYAF01001287.1:274261-300240 GCA_007407185.1 Glycine tomentella
AATTTTATCTCAGCTGTATAATAAAACTTGTATATTAGAGGTTAATACAAATTAGAGAAATAAAAATTATTTAAGAATAACATCAAAAGCACCTCAACTATGTATAGTTTTTCCTTCCCCTAAAAAAACCTATATAGTTTTTTCTTTAATAATTTTTGGTATAAGATCAAATTTATTATAAGAATAAAAATATTTAAATATAAATATAATAAATAAATAAAATTATTAAAATTTGTTTGGTATTTAATGATTACAATGTTTTTTAAAAATTTATTTTTTATTTTTTAAAAATTAAGATTTGAATTTCATAATTCACAATAGATGTTTTATAAAAAAAATTTATAATAAATTTGATTAATTAATTGGTGCATTCAAATTGAACTCTTTATTGAAGTGATAAGTGATAACTGTTTGACTGCCTCCAAAGCTAAGGATGACGTTCGATTGTGATACTAGGAATGACGTTAGTAGCAGTACTGAAGTATCTTTTTTCTTAAAATTAAAGCAAATGCAAATAAAATGAATAAATGCCAATGGTACTCAGAAATTAAGAAATATAAATTGTTCATAATAAATAGGATAAAAATGTGTTGACATATAATATTTTTATAAAAACATAATTTTATTGTTTTTAACTCTGATCTTAATGATATTTGTTTATCCATTTTTTAACAATTTTTTATTTTCATTATTTAATTTTTGTCCTTAAAATCATTGTTAAAAAAGAGTAAATTGATAAATATTGCATTAGACGTCTAATAGCGTGTTTGTTTTTCTGTTTAAAAAATTAAGCGTCTACCTAATAAATTTAATATTTATGTTTAGATCTCTTGAAATTAAATGGGAGAACGATTACAAACATAGTAAATGCATCCAAGTTCAGTAGGTATAAACTATAAAGTTTATGGATAAGGATAAACAAATTTCTTTGTACTTCTCTGGTCAATTATTATACATTCCCTCGGTTTCAATATAAATATTGTATAAAAGGAAAAAAAATCAATTTAATTATCATTTTAATTTTTTTGATACAATTATTGTATAAAAGCAAAACATAGTTCAAGACATGGACACTATGCTTCATCATGCAATGTTGAAAGACGCTAAGAAAGAATGCTCTATCGGATTGAGTTTCCTCCTCTAATGCTGGCTCAGGTCTATTGAGGGTTCTAAAACCCTAAACTTACTCCATCATTATAAATTTATTAGTTAAGGGTGGAGGCAGAGGAGAGTGATTTTGAAAGCCTCAAATGACATTCTTGGAGAGTGATTTTGAAAGCCTCAAATGACATTCTTGAGAGCACGTTTGAGTAAACCTTGTGTTTTGCATTTGAGAGATCTTTAGAGAGAAGTCTGAGTGTGACCTCTTTAGAGAAGTTTGAATACCACCATACTTTGTGATGTTTGATTGTATCTCTAGTGAAAGGCTATGAAAGTTTGACTCTTGTAACTCATTATTATTATAGTGGAAGTTTGATTCTGGACCAATGTCCCGTGGATTTTTACTTCTTCACATTGAGAAGGTTTTCCCATGTTAAACAAATTAATTGTATTCTTCTCTATATCTCTCTTCTTGCATTTTATTGTTTCGCTTCCGCAATCGATTTGAGGGTCCTTCTTGACCCATCAGTGGTATTAGAGCCTGAGTTCGACGGGTTCTGAAAGAGACGAGATGGAGACCAGTGACATAACTCATGACGAAGATATATTCAAGCTAACCGCGAACAACTTCACTTATTGGAGACCGATAATGGAAGATCATCTCTACTGTAAAGATTTATATGAGCCCATTGTCCTTGACGAGAGACTTACAGGCAAAATCGATAAGGAATGAGAGATTCTGAGTCGTAAGGCAGTAGCTACAATCAGAAAATACATTGACAAAAGCCTCTTTGAGCATGTGTCCGAGTTTACGAACACGTACGAGTTGTGAAACAAGCTGGAATTTATGATTCAGAAGAAGACTCCCAGAAACAAAGCACACCTGGTTCGCCGACTTATGAAAAAGCCGGAATACAAAGACAGCATGAGCATGATTGAACACCTCAACACCTACAAAGGTATTGTGAATCAATTGTCCAAAGCTGATATGAAGATTGATGATGAGATACAGGTTTTACGGCTGCTGAGTTCGTTGCCAGAAAGCTGGGATACTCTGGTAGTGGCATTAAGCAATTCGACTCCTGAAGGAAAACTGATGATGGATGTTGTAACTAACAGTCTCCTGAATGAAGAAGCCAGGAGAAAAGAACGAGGTGTAACCAGCATGTATGAGGCTAACGTTGCTGAGAACAAAAGTAAATCCGACTCCTGGGGTCGTAGCAAAAGTCGGGGTCATCGTGGACGAGATAAGTCCAGAGGCTGGTCAAGGCCAATGTTCGAACTAAAGTGCTTCTATTGTGGGAAGCCCGGACACAAGAAGACTAACTGTTGGACTCTGCAAAAAGATAAGCAGCACGACACTGTGAAGTCAGATCAGATTGTTCCGAAGAAGAAAGAAGACATGAACACCACTGCAGTGATTGTCAATGCAGAAGCTGAGATATTTCTACTCAAAGAAGATAATTTTTTGAATGTTGCTAATGATGACTATGCCTGGATTGTTGACTCAAGTGCTTCTTTTCATGTTACTCCTCACAAAAGTTTTTTCTCATCATACAGAAGCGTCGACTTCGGAGTTGTGAAGATAGGAAATCAAGTGACTAGCAAAATTGTTGGTGTTGGTGATGTAACCCTGACCACGGATGTCAAGTGCCGACTTGTGTTAAAAGATGTAAGGCATGTACCTGACATGCGATTGAACCTAATCTCGGTTGGCAAGCTAGATGATGTCAGGTTAGTGAACTATTTTGGAGGATGTAGATGGAAATTAGCCAAGGGAAACTTGGTGATGGCTAGAGGTAAGAAGGAAGGCTCCTTGTATGTGATGCAAGGAAAGATAAATGGTGTAGAAGCCAACTCAGTCAGTGGTGGACCTAGCTTGGAGATGTGGCACAAGCGTCTCGGCCACATGAGTGAGAAAGGGCTCCATATTTTGAAGAAAAAGAAGCTATTGACCGGGTTGAAGGGACAAGTGCTAGAGAGTTGCACGCAATGCCTAGCTGGAAAGCAGCACCAGGTTTCGTTTGTGAGATCGGATCAACCCAGACGACGCAGGCATATTCTAGACCTCGTCCATACTGATGTTTGCTCTATGTTTGAGAAATCACTTGGTAGAGCTCAGTATTTTGTTTCATTTATTGATGACCATTCCTGCAAAGTGTGGGTTTATTTGTTGAAAACTAAAGACCAGGTATTCCAATCATTCAAAGAATTACATGCTATGGTGGAAAAGGAAACTGGCAAGAAATTGAAGATAGTCAGATCTGACAATGGTGGTGAGTATTGCGGTCCCTTTGATGCTTACTGTAAAGAAGTTGGGATTCGACTTGAGAAGACGCCCCCAAGACTCCATAATTAAATGGACTTGTTGAGAGGATGAACCGGACTATTGAAGAGAATGTCCGAAGAATGTTGTCCAATGCCGGGTTGCCAAAATCATTCTGGGGAGAAGCTGTCAAGACTGCTGTTGATTTGATCAACCTCTCACCATCACAATTACTAGAAGGAGAAACCCCTGAAGAAGTTTGGACCGGTCGAAAAAGGTGTTTGGATGTCAAGCTTTCGTGCATATCCCTAAAGATGAAAGAGCGACGCTTGATGCAAAGATGAAGGAATGCATTTACCCCGAATCACCGAAAATTGAGTTTGGTTTCAGACATTGGGATCCAATCAATAAGAAGATAGTGAGAAGTCGGGATGTGATCTTTCATGAAGATGAGACCATTCATGACATCTTGAAGCCCAAAGTTCGGGTTTCTGTCCGACGTGAAGAAATTGTCCCTTCTGTTAGAGCTGAAGCAAAGAGAGAAATCAATGAAGAAAATAATGAATAGAATGACCAGCAACAAGATGATGAGGACCAAGATACTGAGGTCCGAGTTGATGATGAGATCCGGGATGAGAATTATGAATCGGGTTCTCAAGCTGCTGAAGAATAACAGTCGAGATACCCCACTAGAGAAAGAAGACTTTCTACAAGGTACCCATATGATGAATACACCATCATTGCTGAAGATGGTGAGCCTCAAAGTTATGATGAGGCCATAACGAGCTCAGAAAAAGAAGAATGGGAGAAGGCAATGCAGGACGAGATGAAGTCCTTGCACGAACATTAGACTTATGAATTGACCGAGTTGCCTAAAGGAAGACGAGCTCTGAAAAACAAGTGGGTGTATAAAATTAAAAATGAAGAGAATGGGCAAAAGCCGAGATACAAAGCCTGGATTGTAGTGAAAGGCTGCAATCAGAAGATAAAGGTTGATTTTGAGGAGATTTTCTCTCATGTTGTTAAGATGACCTTGGTCCGATTTGTATCAGCCATGGCGGCTTCAATGGACCTCGAGGTAGAGCAGATGGACGTGAAAGACCGCATTTCTTCACGGAGACTTAGAGGAAGAAATATATATGGAGCAACATGAAGGGTTCCAAGCTCGGGGATGCGAAGACATGATATGCTGGTTGAAGAAGAGTCTCTTTGGCTTGAAACAAGCACCTCGACAATGGTACAAGAAATTTTAATACTTCATGAATGAGCACAAGTTTGTGAAGACAGAAGCTGACCACTGTGTATTTGTGAAGAGGTATGAGACTGGAGATTTTCTAATTCTGCTGTTATATTTTGACGACATGTTAATTGTAGGGAAAAACAAAGAGAGGATAACTACTCTGAAAAAGGCGTTGAATTTGTCCTTTGCTATAAAGGACCTCAGCCCTGCAAAACAGATTTTCAAAATCAAGATAATCGGGGATAGAAAGAAGAAACTACTGTGGCTGAGTTAAGAGAAGTATGTTGAGAAAATTTTGAAGAGATTCAACATGGACAAAGCCAAAACAGCTAGCACCCCCAAGCCGGGCACATGAAGTTGAATAAGAAGCAGTGTCCAAGGTCTGATGAAGATAAAGATGAGATGCAGAAGATCTTGTACCAATCTGTCGTCAGAAGCTTGATGTATGCAATGGTTTGCACTAGACCCGACTTGACGTATGCAGTTGGAATAATGAGCCGATATCTATCAAACCCCGACAAAGAGCACTGGGAAGCAATGAAGTGGATCTTCAAGTACTTAAGAGGAACAACCAATTTATGCTTCCGATTTGGAGAAGGTGAAGTCGGGTTGCAAGACTACTCAGATGCTGCTTTAGGGGGTGATTCTGATTCAAGGAAGTCAACAATTGGATATTTGATGACACTTGTAGGAGGAGCTATCTTCTGACAATCAAGACTGCAGAAGTGTGTTGCACTTTCGACAACCAAGGCCGAATACATAGTTGCAATTGAGGCTTGCAAAGAAATGTTGTGGCTGAAGAAGTTTCTCTCAGAACTCAGCCATGAACAAGACAAGTACGATCTGAAGTGTGACAACCAAAGCGCAATTCATCTTGCGAAGAATCAACCTATCACTCCTGTACTAAGCATATTGATGTGAGGTATCACTGAATCTGGGATGTGGTGGAAGATGGACAACTCACACTTGGCAAAGTGCACACCGACCAAAATTGGTCTGATATGATGACTAAGCCGATACCAGCAAGAAAATTTGAAGATTCCTGTGAAGGTGTCAGGTTGTTGCTGAACCCGACGCATTGAAATCGGAAGGGGTTCCGGGTTGTTGAACCCGTCGCATTGGAGATGCCAGGTTGTTGCTAAAGATGCCGCATTGAAGTCGAAGGGGGAGAATTGTTGGGTTGGGCTTCCTCCTCCAATGTTGGCCCTGGCCCATTGAGGGTTCTAAAATCCTAAACCTACTCCACCACTATAAATTCATTAGTTGAGGATGGAGGCAGATGAGAGTGATTTTGAGAGCCTCAAGTGACATTCTTGAGAGCACGTTTGAGCAAGTCTTGTGCTTTGCATTTGAGAGACCTCTAGAGAGAAGTCTGAGTGTGACCTCTTTAGAGAAGTTTGAATACCACCATAATTGGTGATGTTTGATTGTATCTCTAGTAAAAGGCTAGGGAAGTTTGACTCTTGTAACGCATTATTATTATAGTGGAAGTTTGATTCTGGACTAGTGTTCCGTGGGTTTTTACTTCTTCATATTGAGAAGGTTTTCCCACGTTAAACAAATTGACTGTGTTCTTTTCTATCTTTCTCTTCTTGCATTTTATTGTTTCACTTTTGCAATCGATTTAAGGGTCATTCTTGACCCATCATGCTCTAGTTTGGAAACTGTTATTCATAAGGAAATAATAGTAGAGGGTGGAGCCCAAATTGCTTCTATTCTTCCTCAAATGATAGATGAACATGACTTTTTTATGGCAGACGTCATGGTATTAACTGTCCTCAAACAAAAAGGCTCCAAGAATGGAGTCAATTTTCAGAGATAGGTCTAGAATGCAAATCATCTGTTTTGATAGTGCAACAACAACAATTGTTACACTAATGGAAGATATTTTGGTTGCATAAAAAGATCAATTTATTTGTTGTGTTTCAAAGCATAGTTATGTTGTAGTAAAAGTAGTACATGACTATAATTGTTTTGTATCTTTCATTTTTGTAGACTTCAATATGAGAATGTAAAGTTTTAGTACTCTTTTTAATTTTTCTTTTGTTGTTCCAAATTTATAGCATTATAAAGCATGTTGATTTCCCTTTTTTTTCCCCTTAGTTACTAGATTATACATTATCTAATAAGAATAGCACGACATAGGACATGAATACAACATGACCATGGACGAATCCATAAATGTATCAAAGGAGAGGGCTTAATTTTCTTAAACAATTATTTAAATATCAAACTTCTAATAGATAATTATTTAATGAATAATGAGTTTCATAAAAGTATTATTAATTTTATCCATAAAACTAGAAATAGAATTTACTACTAAAAGAAAATTAAGAAAATATCAGCTTCACATTCTATTTTTTCATTTATTTTCCTCTATTAATATATTTTATTATTTGTTTTTCTTTTTTCATATATATATATATAAAGGACCTTGTCCCTCTTTGGATGGGACATGCACAAAATGATAACATAAAACATTGTGACACGTGAGTAAGGAGAAATTTAAAAAAGGCTCACTTTAACAAAATTAAGTGCAAACTTAAAGAAGAAATTAATGGATCCTCTTCAACACTAATTTGGATTAAAATAAAACAATTATGATTAAAATTTTAAAAAGTTATAACCAAATTATATAAATGTTATCTGTTGGATCAATGTAGATGAATAAAAATTAAAAATAAAAAGTTGTAAAAACATTTTTTGTACGTTTTGGGGGTGTTGTTGAGTGTTACAAAACAATACGTCGAGTGGCACCAAAAATCATGTTTTTACAACCTTCTTTTTTAATCTTTATCCATATATCACACTCGTTCAATGATTAACATTGAATTAGGTTATAACTTTTTTCAAGTTTTAATCTAAACTATTTACTTACATTTGACAGTCCAAAATTAGTGCTAGAAAGAATTGGAGAAGCACACTTGCGTGAGAGAATCCATTTTTGTAAATTGTGATGTGTTATTGGAGTAGTCCTTAACTGATAACATGTTAATGTGACGTGGTTTATGTTGTAACGGAGAAGGACTTTTGAAGAGATGGATTGATTTCACTTTAGTTAAAAATTGGGATGAAAAATAAAATAAGTAACAAATAATAATTATTGAGCAGATATATTAGTTGATATGGAATTGTTACAACTTAAGCATAAGTATTAAGTATAAATTTCGAATCTTAAGGATATAACTAATGTTTAATGCTCATAGTATAAATTCCTTAGTTCATTAAGTTTTAAGGAAGTAATTCTTTTTAGTAAACTCAACTCTATCCAAATTGTAAGATGATATCAAAACATATCTTAGTAAGTGTTATTGGGCCTACCATGTTACCCATAATTATCCTGCTAATAGATGTTTAGTCCAATAAACTTCATGTATGAGATGTTAAATCCTTGATATGAGGTGTGTATTAAGATTCCACATAGACTAGTGATATTGCTAAAATAATGTATATAAGTGGGAACAATTCTTATCTTCATAAGCGGATGTTGTAGGATTGCCTCCAATGAAAAGTACCTATATTTTAGAAATAAAAATAATGATAAAATTCAATTTTATGCATTAAAAGTATGGTGAATGCTAACCAGAGCGGGTAATTGGTTAAGAAAATAAAATGATATAAATATTTTTATTGAGATGCATAAAAATACGCTCTCCTATAATATTTAAATGCACTTCTATATGATTTCTAATAAAACTATTTTTAGTATTTTTCTTTAAAAGACGGAAACAGGGCATAGAAGTAAAAACGGATCGCAAATAGTAATTCCCCATAGAGAAAATAGGCATACATACATCAAAACCTATAGCACTTGGGCTCGGGCCACACAATCCGGGTCTACTTTTGGGTTGAAAAAGGCTTGGCTTGGTCGTTCGTTTTCCATAACAAAAAAAAAAAATCTGAAATGGAAGCGCATCCAAACGCGGCCATGCTGAGAACCAGGACTATAATACCTCCTCCACCGTTACTCGCCCTGAATAAGAGGCTCCCGTCACCGTCGCCGTCACCGTCACCGTCACTGTCACCGTCCGTTACCCTATCAGAACCCGTGAAACCCTCGTTCCTCCGGTTTCCTCTGTTCTCGAATTCTAACACTCTTCAAACCATGACGCTCTCTAAGTGCTTCTCTCACTCCGGGCCCACCGTCGCCATTTCGGGCTACGAAAACGAACCCGAACCCGATTCGCCTCACACTCTCGTCGTGGTTTCATTCTACAAGTTCGCGGATTTCCCTGACCATGTCCTCTTGCGAAACCCCTTGAAGCAACTCTGTCAACGCCTGGTACTCACTTTCTCTATTAATCACTTTTTAATTTTAAAAGGAAACTAGTTTCTGCAAAAGTTAAATACATTGAGTCTGTTTGGATGTAAATTTTTCACTTATAGAAGAAGAAAAAAAAAAGACTTTGTCCATAAGTTGAAATGAGTTTTTTATTAACTTATTTGTAGATGTCATTTCATCTTTTAGAGAAGTTATATGGGTGAGTTTCTAAAAATGGAGAGCCGGTGCCTTGCCTTTAAGTTAAGGCTTCGTTCCACTCCTCTTCTGTCGCTCTCATCGCTGCCTTTCATATTTCTACTTATGGAGAAATTCATCTCATTTTTCTCTTCTTATTTTCTTCTTTTAGAAGTGTTTCTAAAAAAACTTACCCAAACACGTCTATTGATTGATTTTAGCTCATGCAATAAGTTTGAATTTATATTAGTCTATGGAGAAGTTTATCCAAACAAGAATATAAAATAGATTTTTTAACTACTTTCAAATTGGGATTTACATAAATTGTTTATAACTATTGACAATTTTTAAAAAAATATATAAATTTTAATTTATACGTGAGTTATTGTAAATATTATAAATCCCTTGACATTATCTTCGATTCTGACGGATAAAAAAAAAGGAATAGACAGATGTTAGTTTGAGATGATTGAGAGAACTTTTTTGACTAGTTATGTGAACAGTTTGGGCAATGCACCTCCAAAGGAGAGAAAGGAGAGAATCCTAAGAATGTTTAATTGAGAGAATGAGGAGAGTGTGAGTCTCACTCTCTTGTATATTACATAGGAGTAGATTTAACATTATGAAGTGTCAGGTCAACTTCATAACAGAATTAGTTAGCTTCAGTTAAAGTTAGTTACAATTAGTTAGTTAGTTAATGAAATAAAATCTTGACCCCTATTGTATTTGTGTATTAGAGTTGCGTAATGATCTAATTAGAATGAGTTTTATGCGAATTGTTCACTTGGTTTGTTGAGGTGTGGTGTCTTACCCATCTGATGCTACTCAGCGTGTTTCAGGTGGAATTATTCTTGCACCTGAAGGGATCAATGGCAGCATATGTGGAGCTAGGGAGTCAGTGGAGGAGGTTCTTGCGTTTGTGGAGAGTGATGATCGATTAAAGGGGCTAAGGCGAGTGGAATCACCTGTTAGTCCCGAGGAGGTGGCCATCCATCATGGGCATAGTACCGCTTCTCCTCTTGCTGCAGGGGAAGATGCGCCCTTCCGATGGGATCATGTGAGGGTCAAGTTGAAGAAAGAGGTAGCATTTGCAATGTCGAAAGAATGGATCCACTTTGTTGAATTTAGTATCGATAATGTATGCAAATAAGTTACAGATTTTTGTTTTTGTTGCAGATTGTCACTCTTGGGATGCCCACTGTGTCGCCTATTGAAAGGGTTGGGAAGTATGTTGGCCCAGAAGAGTGGAATGCTTTGATTAGCGATCCAGATACAGTGAGTAGCTAACTTTTTATTATCAATTTTCTCTTATCTCCATTGTGAGGCTCTGTCTTTTCTGTAATCTTATAAGTTATGAGGACCTAATATATTAAAACGTATAGCTTCAATTTCTTGAGAATATTGAATAATCAAGCTGCTCCAACATTGAATATATTAAATATCTGTTGCTTGAGAATATCTAATATGGCTTTAGAGTTAGACTATGGGTTTTCTAGCTAAAAAGGAGACAAACTATTGTAATATCCACAAAAAAAATTAAATGGTGTTTTAATATTTTATATTTATGGTTATCTATTCATCATTTATTTTTAAAAAGATGTGCTGAGATTTTGTAGAATTTTTACTTCTATGAAGTTGTGTAAATGGTGTTTTAATATTTTATATTTATGGTTATCTATTCATCATTTATTTTTAAAAAGATGTGCTGAGAATTTGTAGAATTTTTACTTCTATGAAGTTGTTATTTCTGATTGTCACCTCTGCATGTTAGGATTGCAAATTGTTTGTGTTGTGAGGTCAGATAAAAGTTTAAATAATTCATTTCATATGCACACGATGGAGAAGTACAGTAATGAATTTCATGTATATAGCAAGTTGGGAAGTGGAAAACATGGTATTGGTATTGTATATGCCAGAAATGCTGAATTTTCATTGTTATTGACATTCTCATGTGCAGGTGGTAATTGATGTGCGGAATAACTATGAAACCAGAATAGGAAAGTTTAAAGGAGCAGTTGATCCTTGTACTACATCATTTCGTGAATTCCCATCTTGGGTGGATGAGCATTTCCAGCTTACTGAAACAGATGATAGTGAACATCCAAAAGTTGAGGTAAACAATTCAGTCCAACCTGCTGAAAAAGAAAAGGAGAATCAAAAACAACATATGCAACGTGTTGCAATGTATTGCACTGGAGGTATTCGATGTGAGAAAGCTACAAGTCTACTTCTCAGCAAAGGTTTCAAAGAGGTGATTCTTCCCTTAAATTTTATTGTTTGGTTCAAACAAAATTGTTGAGGATTTGAAAAGTCATTTGATCTTTTTTTCTTTTTTTATCAAAGAAAAATAGACATAATTTTCCTTTTGATAATTCTTGGTCAGTTGGTCATGATATATTAATATCTCAAGGGGAATTCTGGTTTGGTTTGGAATTTGATGTCAATGCCAAAACCTATCAAATAGGCATAGGAAAGAACAGATGTTAGTCTTATTTATGTTTGAAGTCTTGTCAAATATACTCATAACACTAGTAGGTTTTAGTCTTTCATACAATATGCCATATCATATATGCTGCATTGTTTTCAGAGGAATTAGTTTATTATGCTGTTTGCTAGTCTTATGTTAAACCATTATGTTTCTTATTTAAAGTGCTATACATTCCAGATATCCACCTTAACATCACAGACTCCTGTTGATATTTGATAAACAAGTCAATAGTAATATTACTGCTGCTATGAATGTGAGCTTTGCTAGTTGTAGGTTCAATTTTTTTTTACTGACATACTACATGATTTTGTCATATGTTTAAAAACTTTGTAGGTTTTTCACCTGGAAGGTGGAATTCTAAAATATCTTGAGGAGGTTCCAGAGACAGAGAGCCTCTGGGAAGGGGAATGCTTTGTTTTTGACAAACGAGTCTCTGTGGAGCATGGTTTGGTGCCAGGAAATTTCAAGCTCTGCTATGGTTGTAAGCAGCCTGTGAGTGATGCTGACATGGAGTCCCCAGAATACGAATATGGAGTCTCTTGTCCTCACTGTTTTGCACAGAAATCAGATGAAGAGAAGGAAAGGGCTCAAGCTCGACAAAGACAATTTGAGAGATGGGGGATCATAGGCGGTCTAGATAAGGGTCGCCGGCCAACTCGTGAACTGGAAAGTACTAACAGGGAACCGAACCAGCTTTCACGGTCTATTTAACTAGTCAGATATGGAATAATGAGATAACATCTTCCATTTCGAACAAATGTTTGTTTTGAACAAATGTTTGCCCTCTCGTGCTCCCCTCTTCTCTTGAATGTGTTCGGAGTGCACAAAAACTATATGATTTCCGGTCATTCGATCCATTTTTGGTGTCTAGTCTCTTGAGGAAGGTCACCACTTTTTGACATTAAATGTGTAATGTAACAAAATGCTAGGAATTTTGTTCTTTTGACATTATTTTTACTCTGTTATCAAGTACAATGTCTTGAAACCCGTTTACAGAAATCCGCCCAAGCTATTTAAAGGAACTCACATTGAATTTCACCTAATGATATTTAGAGTTTTTAGCGAATAATGTGTTTCTAGTAATCTTATATATGTTGTAAACAGTTTGTCTGATGCAAACTCCATTTGTTTGGCTAGATTCTTCATTTGATTATAGAATCAAATAATCAAAGTCATATATGACGATATAACTGCATCCAATTCGATGAGCATCGCACCCATTTGTGATACCTGTGATTGAAGCCGTTTTAATAATATATTTTTGAGATGGTTGTGGCTTGAATATTATTCTTAATCATCCAATATACTTAGTAATTACTTGGACTAAGTCATTAGGATATAAGTTGTGTTCAGCAGAATTTTAGAATTTTGTCTTTAACCTTTACAATTGACTATTAGGAATTCTAATAGTAATAGGAATTTTAGCACATATATTGATATTGAAAAAGAAAAAAAAAACTCTTAATAGAGAAACTCCATCAATATTCTCAGGTTTCAGTTTCAATCTTCAAGCTTTAATTCTCGATGCTGAATAGTGAATACTACTCAACATATTGTTTTATTTTGGATGTGTAACTTGGTTTCTCAACATTCAGCAAGCAAAGACACAACATATAGAAAAAGAGGAGTTTTGGGTGATATGATAATTCATTAATGTACCAAAAAATCCGAATTCTATGATAGAGTACAAATTGGACACTATTTGTTTATTTCAAATACAAGTATGGAGTCAACATTACTTAATGCAATTGATCAACGCTGCCAAAACCATAGATCATCTAAAACAAACCCATGCCCACTTTCTCAAACTCCTCACTCAACAACCACCCCATCATTACCATTACTTCATTGGTTGTTTGTTACATCGAGTTCTCCATTTTACTGGCGAAAACGCCAATGTTTGTTATGCCTATCAACTGTTTGACACAATGCCAAATTGCCCCAGTAGCTTCCTTTGGACCTCCCTTATTCGTGCATTCCTATCCCATCATGCCCATCTTCGCCGTTGCATTTCTACTTATGCTAGAATGCATCAAAATGTCGTTTTACCATCTGGGTTCACCTTCTCTTTGGTGCTTAGCGCATGTGGGCGAGTTCCTGCCTTGTTTGAAGAAAAACAAGTGCATGTCAGGGTTTCTGGGAAACAAGATTGTGCAAACTGCACTTCTTCACATGTATGCAAAATCCGGCTATATAAGTGATGCACGCGCTGTGTTTGACGGGATGGATGACAGGGATGTTGTTGCGTGGACAACGATGATTTGTGGGTATGCTAAGGTGGGAATGATGGTTGATGCCCGGTGGCTATTCGAAAACATAGGGGAACGGAATTCTTTTACTTGGACTGCTATGGTTGCTGGATATGCAAATTGTGAAGACATGAAAGCTGCCAAGGAATTGTATGATGTCATTAATGACATGAATGAAGTCACTTGGGTTGCAATGATAGCAGGTTATGGTAAGTTAGGTAACTTGAGGGAAGCCAGAAGAGTATTTGATGGCATACCTGTGCCACGGGGTGCATCAGCTTGTGCAGCAATGCTTGTTTGTTATGCACAAAATTGATACACAAAGGAAGCTATTGACATGTATGAGAAAATGAGAGAAGCAAAGATCAAATCACTGAGGTGGCAATGGTGGGTGCTATTTCAGCTTGTGCACAACTTAGGGACATTAGAATGTCAAACACACTAACAGACCATCTTGAGGAGGGTTGCTGTGGTAAGTCCTCCTGCAATTAGTTATTTGTTATTATTTGTCAATTCAATCCATTTAGGTAAAAATGTTTCACGCTAACCTTTGTCCTTTAGCTTGATTGGAACCCATTGTTCTTTTATCTTAGATAGGACACATTGTTTCAACTGCATTGATCCATATGCACTCAAAATGTGGAAATATAGACTTAGGCATTGAACAAATTCAGTACAATGAGATACAGGGATGTGTATACTTACAGTGCAATGATTGCAGCCTTTGCTGAGCATGGGAAATCACAAGATGCTATAGATCTTTTCTTAAAGATACATAAGGAAGGATTAAAGCCAAACCAAGTCACATTCATTGGTGTCCTCAATGCATGTGGCTCTTCAGGGCTTATCGAAGAAGGTTGTAGGTTTTTTCAGATCATGATTGGTGTATTTGGTATTGAGCCCTTACCTGAGCACTATACATGCATAGTTGATCTCCTTGGGAAGGCTAGGCAACTAGAAAGAGCATATGATCTAATAAAGCAGAATGCAACCAGTTCTGATGCAACAACATGGGGTTCTTTATTGGCAGCTTGCAGGCTTTATGGTAATGTGGAACTCGGTGAGATTGCAGCCAGACATCTCTTTGACATTGACCCTGAGGATTCTGAAAATTATGTGCTTCTAGCAAACACTTATGCTCAAATGATAAATGGGAGCGTGCACAAGAGGCTAAGAAGTTGATTAGTGAAAAGAGAATGAAAAAACCTTCAGGTTATAGTGCACAAGAAGCAGTTTCATTGTTAATTTCAGCCAACATATTCTCTTTCGATCATGTAATGATGTTCTCCTGATCACTTGTGTACTGGCCAACATTGTTGAAGGTGTTCAGTAATCGTGGTATGAGCTTTAAATTATGACTATGTTTATTTTTCTGTTTGCTGGTTCTTCTGCAAAAACTGCAGATGAAAAACTTTGGGACAGAGGTTGTAATGTCTTTTCTGTCTGCAATCTTTGTGAGCAGAATTTTGAAACAAGTGATCATCTCTTCTTTTGGTGTCCTTTTGCTGTGAAGATCTGGAATTGGCTGCAGCAACTGCTAAACAAATCCTTTGATTGTTCATCAATCCAAGGTATCCTTCCTTCGGCTGTTTTGGGATGGTCTCCTCAAATGAAAGATACTGTTTTGGCTGCTGTTATTTTTTCTGTCTGGATGATTTGGCACTGCAGAAGCAGAAAACGTTTCCATAGCCTAGCCATCACCTATCAAAGTGCAATAGCTCTTATTGTTGCTAAGGACAAAGTCACTGGCAACATGACTTCGGCCTACATGAACAACTCAATTTCAGAGTTCAGCATCAGTAGAGCTTTAGGAGTGGTTGGTTACCCCAGGAAAGCTGTTCACATCATCCAGGTGAATTGGTTTCCTCCTTTGTATGGCTGGGTAAAATGTAACTCTGATGGCTCAGCCAGAGGTTCTCCCGGGATAGCTAGTGTTAGATACAGGGGGAGCTTGAATAGAATCAAGATGCTGAGGATCTGAATCTTGGATAAGTTTAACTTTTACATGTCATTCAATAGAAGGCATATGTAATTCTTAGATGGATAAGAGTTTATCCTTTGATCCTTTGCATTGCATAAACATCATTCATTGGCTTGCATTCATGGTTTTACAAAAGGCATATATTCTATGAAAAAGATTTAAAGTATTCATGATTGCATTGAAAAAGCCAAAGTGTTCAAATCTTGTTTTGGAAAAACAATTTTGTACTGTTTTAATCGATTACCAGCTAATGGTAATCTATTACTTAAGCTTTGAAGAATACATTAATCGATTACAACAATATGGTAATCGTTTACTCTTCACAAATCACAGTTGAAGTCTTCCTGTGATAATCGATTACGATATGGTGGTAATCGATTACTTGACTTGTTTTTGAAACATGACTTCTTGTGTTAATCAATTACTTAGTGAATTAATCGATTATATTGCTTATGAATCTTTTTCAGAAAGATTCAAACACACTTTAATCGATTACAGAATAATAGTAATCGATTACACTTCACAAAATCACAGAAATGTCTTCCTATGATAATCGATTACGATTGCTGTAATCGATTACTTGGCGCGTTTTGGAAAACAAGACTTTCTGTGTTAATCGATTATATGGCGGTTTAATCGATTACTTTATTCATATATTTTTTCCATAAAGCTGAAGATAATTTTAATTGATTGAATTTGTTTTTAATCGATTATATTGGTAGTCTTAATCGATTACATTGGCGATTTAATCGATTACATTCAGTTACAACAGTCTGTTATAAATAGTTGTTGGGTCTTTTGAAAATCACAACACAATACTCTTCAAAATTTTCATTATTTTCAAAAGCCTTCTGAAAGTATGAAAGAATATTCTGAGTTCTGAAATTCTTGTCCCACAAATTCTAAATCTTCATTATGCATTGAAAGATTTCTTCTTGGACAAGATATCAAAGAAGTGTTTGGAGAAGAAGTTTTGAAACTTGTTTTCAAACCTGATTGGTAAACCATATTCATTCATATTCATTGGATCATCAGGTTGTCTCTCTCCATTAACTTTGATTGTAAATTTGTTTTTGGTTGTTTGTAACTATTACAAAAGTGTCTTAAAGCTTTTCTAGAGTAGAGTTCTCTAGAGGGAAGAGAAGAGAAGAGTTTTTCTTTGTCATAGTCACTAGGATTCTAAAAGGGTTTTATATTTTTGTTCTTAATCTAGGGTTGGTTAAGGGTGATTGTTGTAAGCTTGTAAGAACTGAATTTTGTGAATAGTGGAACTCTAATTAAGTTTTGGTTAGAAAAAATTGGATGTAGCTTCTCTTGTTAGAGATGAACCAGTATAAGTTCTTGTGTTGATTACTTTCTTTATTCTCTTATTATCATCTTAATCTGTGATTTTTTTGGTGAAATCTCATTACTCAACAGATGAAGGTTTTAGTAATTGTATTCTTGAGTTGAGTGATTTGATTGTTTGAAGTATTCTTGGTTTAATTATGATAAAGATCCTATTACTCTGATTCTTAAAGAGATTTTAAAAGGCCAAGTTTAAATCAATTCACCCTCTTGGTTATTATGTGTGTTCATATTGTTTTCAGCTGGCTGTGATGATATTTTTACTAATCGTAGAGGGAATTGCTTAGGCGGTTTCTCTCAAAATTTGGGAATTCAAATTTCCTTTTATGCAGAGCTTATGGGGGCCATCTTAACCAATGAAAAATCGTTCGAGAAAGGTTGGAGGAGTCTGTGGTTAGAATCTGATTCTGTTAGTGGTTCAGTACTTCAAGAATATGAACTCTGTGCCTTGGTCCCTGCGAAATAGGTGGAGTAACGTTATAGCTTTAACTAAACAGATGCGTTTTGTAGTTGGTCATATTTATAGAGAAGGCAACACTTGTGCAAATACCCTAGCTTCTCATGTATCTGCTAACATGGGGTTATGTTGGTGGAACACTACTCCTCAGTTGATAGTTTCTGACTTCAATAGATATAAATTTGGTCTGCTTCATGGGTCCGGTTTATGTCCATGCTTGTTTCTTTGTTCTTTTTTATTAATATATTTCTTGGCTACAATTTTGTTTGGTAGCGTTGGGTGCCATTTGATCTATTTATGGAGTTTTAGGGATCAAAATTTGGAGGGTTGTAGGGATGAAAGTTTGGATATTTTCAAAATAAAGAAAAATATATTATTCAATGTGCTATATTTTTTTTTTTATAAAAGCAAAAATTTGCAAATTACAAATTACTCTATTGGAGATCGTTAGTGCTGCCTTTTGGCATCAGCTTGCCTTGTCTTTTGATTAAAAAAAGTTCTTCTGCAAAAATCAGAATGTTTCTTTTTTATTTATTTAAAGTTTTATGCTATCCAAATATCCACCATCTTAACATACACACTATTGTTGATATTTGATTAACTCATAAACAAGCCAATAGTAATATTACTGCTGCTTATGTATGTGAGCTTTACTAGTTATAGTTTCAATTTATTCACTGACATGCAATATGATTTTGTCACATTTCTATTAAAAATCTTCGTAGGTTTATCACCTGGAAGGTGGAATTCTAAAATATCTTGAGATTCCAGACTCAAGATCAAGAAACAGAGAGCCTCTGGGAAGGAGAGTGCTTTGTTTTCGACAGAAGAGTCTCTGGGGAGCATGGTTTGGTGCCAGGAAATTTCAAGTCTCTGGGTGATGCTGACATGGAAGCTCCAGAATTTGAATATGGAGTCTCTTGTCCTAACTGTTTCACTGAAATCAGATGAAGAGAAGAAGAGAGCTCGAGCATGACAAAGACAATTGGAGAGATGGGGAATCATAGGTTCTCGCCGGCAAATTGGAAACGGAAAGTACTAACAGGGAACCAAACCAGCTTTCATGTTCTATTTAACTATCAGACAAAGAAGAATGAAGAACATGTTTCATATCTGTTCTGAACAAATGTTTTTGGCCTCCGCTTGTGTTCGGTGGGCATGAAACTATAGATGTACGTTTGACTCTTAAATGTTATTTCTTGTCATACTCGTTTGGGGTCTAGTCTCTTGAGAAAGGTCACCACTTTTTGACATTCAATGAATGTGTATTGTGACCAAGAGGAATGCTGGCAATTTTGTTCTTTGATTATCTTTGATGCTGTAAAATGTTGTAAACCTACAAATGGAAATATATTGGCCCAAGTTATTTAAAGGGAACTGACACCGAGTTTCACCGAATAATATGATATAAATTTACCCTTAGAGTAAGGGTATCCCTCCTTGTAACTTTATCCCTCCTCAAATGATATTTGAAAAGTGGTATGGATAATGTCTATAGTTATCTTTCTTGTATGTTGTAACCAATTGGTCTAATGCGAACTCAATTTTGTTTGTGGCATGATTCTATTCCAAGAAAGCTAGATTCTTCATTTGATTATGAAGTCAACAAAATGTTTTGGATGTATAGGTTGGTTTCTCAACATTCAACTAGGAAATAAAGACGCAACATGTACAAGAGAGAGGATTCTGAGTACTATAATACTACTTGGTAATGCATCAAAACATCCAAATTCTATGATACAATTGGCCACTACTTGTTTATTTCAAAATACATGTATGGAGTCAAAATGAAACCAAAGCCACTGCCTTCTATTGTGAAGACTCCTCTGGGAAAACATCATTGTTGAGTTCCTTGAGAGCTTGGAAAACTTGAGAACTTCTATCAAATATCTGAGCCCTTCGGTTGTAATCAGTAGGCTCTTTTCCCACATCTTCACCCATTATAGCTTCCCTTTCCAAACACTCCAACAGCTCCACAACCCCCTTTCTTTCTCCACATTTGTGCCTAAACCTTGCCATCCCACTCCTACCCTTTTCCTCATCTTCTTGTGGATTCATCTCAGCTTCCAAACCCCATTTTGCACACCCCACCACAACAAAACCATTGTTATTCTTCTTCTTTTGTCGCTGGACAATACAAGAAGCATGGCTCGGCCAAGAAATGTTGACCTTGAAGCTCAAACCTGTCACACTACTAGGAGAGACACGGGTTTGACAAGGAATGAAAGGGTTATTGGCTTTCCTCATAGAAAGAGAAGTGGATAACATGTGGGAATCAGCAACATACAAAGACCCTTTCATGTTTGAGGACTTTGGATGGAATATTACGTACAAATGTTAGTGTTCTGATGTTATATGTATACGAGGTTTGAGATGGTGACCCACTTAACCACGTATCAGTACCGTGATTAATATGTACACGTGGCATCTTTCTAGCATAGTGACAGGGCTTTCGAGATCATTGGAGGATGTCCTCGGGAACTAAGAAAGATGGCAAGTGTTAAAAAGAGTGATAGATGTCTACCACACAAAATCTGGGAAATTTTCTTCGTACACCAACACATTTCTTCCTTCACTCAGCAATAAAAGAAAAAATTAAAAATAGCCTTCAGTAAGATTCATATGATTAAAATCTATATATCTTACGGATTCACAATCCTTTGAAATCTTATGGATTGACAATTCTTAATGAGGCATGTAAGTTTTGAATATGTAATTTTCGTATTATTAACATAATGTTACAATCAAGAACTAATAAGTTAATTATATTAAAAAATAATTAATATTATTATATATAATAATAAAATTTTTAATATATATTTAATACACATAAATTTATATAATAAATTTTATAATAATTAATTTTAATCTAATAATGTATTATTTACATATATAAATTTTAAATAAAATTATAGGATTAAATAAAAATCATAGGTTTAATAAAAAAATTATAGGTTTAATAAAATTTATATATGTAAAAAAATAAATTGTTAGATCAAAATTTATTATATAAACTTATGTGTATTAAATATACATTAAAAATTTTAGTGTTATATATAGCGACTTAATTATTTTTAACATAATTGTCCTATTAGTTTAATTGATTATAGCGTCGTGCTAATAATGCAAAGGTCGTAGATTGGACCTTGCGGATTGTTGATCTGTATCGGTTATAGTAAGGATATTTTCGATTTTTTGTCGTCTCTACTAGGTGTATGAAAAATTTGTTGGGTGTAAAAAGAAAATATCTAAATCTGGTTGTGAAAAGTGTGATGATTTTTATGCCCAAAGTTTTTTATAACTATTTTTTTTTTTGAAGTGGGAGTGTTCAAAAAAAAAAAAGTAATTAACTAATCAAATTTGTTTGGATGGAAGGTACTCATAAATTTGTTTCCAAAAATTAAAAAATAAATTTAGTTTTTGAATATGTAAAAGATGCAACAAATTAATCATGCAAATAATTTAATGACAAATTAATCCTTTGTAACTTAATGTTAAATTGATCTTAAAAAATATAACTTATTGTTAAATTAATCCTTGAATACAAAAACTTAATAATAAAATGGTCTTAAAAATTTAACAACAATATTAATTTGTTGTACTTTTTATGCATTCATAAATTAAATTTATATTTTTTATCTTTCAGTAACCAATTTATCACCACATCACACTTTCAAAAATGAAGTTAACTATTTACCTTTAAACTAAGCAAAGATAAGTATTATGTAAATCTTAATATGCTTTAAATTAAATTAAAAATCTAATTATCTATTTTAAACAAGATTTACTTCGAATAACCTTTTTTTATTTTTTATCTTTAAAGCGTAATACTTGGTTATTTGAATATTTTATTATACAGATTTCTCTACTCAAAACTGAAAACTAAAATATATCTAATTATATGTACAAGAATAAATAAATTTATGAATATTAGACCATAGAGTTTTGGTTAGAAGAGGGTTGAAAGGTTATTGCATTGCATCTCCTCTTGCCTCTTGAAATTATTGCACTTGTGTTTAGTGGAATCTTTGAAATGCAATGCAACCCCATCTATTGAACTAAGAGAGAAGTAAGCAAAATCATGTCCTTTGTTCATCAAGTCTCCTCGCTCTCAGCAGCTATAGCAGCGGCCACTGATGGTGGCAAGTGTCTAAGATTCGTGTTTGTGTTACGATTTTCATCACTTTCTGGCATTGTTAGTGGTGCTCTAGACAGCAAGGCTTCCACATCCTTCAGGGTTAAAACAGGTTGATCTTGATTTTTAGTGTTGCCACTGATGAATGAATGATTGCTCCTGCTTCTATTCAATTTATATATACTCTCTTCAACCGTGTCTTTTACCTATAACACAAGCAAGAACAAGATTATAAGAACGAACAACTGAAATCATAAGCGCTCACCCAAATATCACAATTCAAGTAATGCAGATTATACATGGGATAGAAGATACAATGACAACTAAAAAATCTGAATATTGGAAGCAATAGAACAAGGAGTATCTGAACATGGGTTTGTTAAAATATAATTTTCAAAGATATATATCATGCTATACTCTTGAAAAGTATGTAGGGTATGTTAGTATTCACGAATGCTGATATACTCTACTTATTCTTTAGAATGAAGATTTCAGAAAGTTACAACTTAAATTTGTTAAAGCATTCCCAAAGGTGTAACTTGCTATATACATATGTCATGCAAAATGTATATATAGCTTTCACTCCTATTACAGGAATATATATTTTTTACGAAAAAAAGGCTAAGCTAGGAACAAATGGTTGCAGTGATCCCAACTAGGTTGGGACCCCAACAACCAGAAGCCTGAAGAGCATAGCCCGAGTCCATTAATTGATTAAAAAAGGTGGAACAAGACAAGAAAGCTTGGGGGGACATGAAGCCTAACCCAAGGCAAACAGACAGGGAAGATTTTGTCTATCCTGTACTAAAAAAATTATAATAAAATTCATATAATAGGTTTCGAAATTCCGAAGGCTGGTACTTTAAGATTAACTAATTAAGAATTGAATTTAAGATTTTTGAACAATGAAACTCACAAATATTAAATCCATGGTCTTCTCTCATCTGCAAGTTGTTGGATGGATAGTGGATAGAGAGTGACTTTTGAGAACAATGATCTTCATGGGTGTTTGGAAAACTATTATTAACTAAGATTCATTTTTTACTGAACGACAGGATGGAAAAGGTGTTTTTAATAAAACAAGACCCTTTGAAAATCTTCGAAGGCCATGGCAAACAGTCTCTAAAGAATGCTCTACAGCTCATTTAAGCACATAAAAAGATAGTATTTACAATTGAGTTGGCACACATGACAGAGAGGGAGAGAGATAAAATGCTCACTTAATATACACTACTACATGCTAGGAAACTTGCAATGAAACGATGAATGAGGGTCTTATTTTTTTGTCCAATCAGATGTACATGACTGATTGCTTGTGCTTCAGCAGCTGGATTGAGTAACGGCTCTACAAGGACCACATGTTGTGATTCCAAAAGATTGAGTCCATTGGCTCCATGTTGAATTAAAAGCAACAAAACCTGAATAGATTTTGGTGTTGACCCTTCACATCCTTTGTGCCATTTTATTTTCCTCTAAATTGACTGATGGCAACATGTGCTTTTCTGATCTCACAAATTCATAACCAAAATAACATCAGTATAATGAAGTTGAAATTGGAAAATTGTCTTAAATGTAGATGAATCATTCTTCTTAACTGACACAAAAACCTGCATGGTTCCATAAGAAATTTTAACTAAGTGTGATGAGTAACAAGGGTAATCTGTGATTTTGAGAGGAGAGATTGAACTTGGAGAATATTAACAAAGGGTAATACCAATGAATTTGTTAAATCCCACAAAATATGCTAAATTAGGGATTCAACATTTTAAATGCCATATCATGGTCTAAATGTAATGTTGGATGCCAAGTAATACTCACATCATTACTTGGGTGATTAATGGAAACAGACGGGGATCAAATTGATTCAAATTATTAACTTGAGAGACCAAAGTGAAAAAAGGTAAAAAGTTAGGAATATATTGATAAAGAAATTAAATGTGTTGGAACACAATAGGATCTTAGTCATAATTTTTTCTTTGCCTATCCAGTATATTTTCTTTTTCTTTTTCCAAATGAATGTCTAGTAGTCCAGCATAAATACACAAACAAATGGAGAAATAGTAACGGCCATACCTGCCTCCCTTCATCCGAATGAAGGTAATGTTATTGGCAGCAAAGGCATGCTCCAATACATCAGGTACATCATTCCAACTGAAAATACAAGAACTTTTGCTCTACGATCATTAGCCTTTACCCACAAGATTCTTCTTGTGACTGCCTCAATCTACAAAAGACCCAAATAAAGAAAAAGACGAGGATTGAGGAATACAAGAGTTACGATCAAATAAGCCAAAGCATGTCTTATTTGCTGAAACAAGAAAATTACAATGTGAAATGTGAGATGGAGCAACAATATATTATGAGCAATGTTAGACATTTATAATGGTTATTAAATCTTGAAAAATCTTAAAAGTCTTCTTTCGTAAATAATCTTAAAAAGGTTTGCAGACAAACATTGAAATAGTTTTCAGACACCAGCATACAAGGTTTTGCTATTGAATTACAAGTAAAATCTCCAGTAAGGCAGTATAAAATAAAATAAAAACCAATGCCATTTCAGAATTAAGACAACAAAGTGTATCCCAGGGTAGTGGCATGCATACATGTAGAAAAGAAGTATGCTCATTTATCTTGAGGGTATCAAACTATCAATAGAATTTAAGTTGTTATATAGAAAGAAACCTTGGTTCCATATGAGCCTTTAACACTAATGGATGCTTCAAATTTTTCACTACTGTCAATTCTATGCAGCACTGAAGGATCGGAAGATTTGTTCTGTGCTCAAGGATTTCTTGCTTTTGCGAGAGAAATCTAGAAAACGAATGGCATGTTTTCTTTGGGAGTCAAGTGGCCCAAGAATGCTGGGAGAAGACGAGATGGTGGGAGGAGATACTGTAGTTGAAGGACCAAGTGGAGGGTATTGTGGAACTCATTTTCTTAATTTTTTTTAGAAGCTCGAGCCATCTAAACTCCGTATATGCATTATGATTATTTTGTGGAGTTTGTGGGGAGCTCGTAATGAGCGGGTCTAGGAAAAGAAGACAACAAACCATGAGGGAATTTTCTTTAGAGGGAAGAATGTTTTGGCGCAGTGGGAGGGGGCTCAAGCTGTTAGGATTGCTCATTACCAAACTGTATTGATGTTCAGATTTGGAATGAATCAATGATTTGAGTTTTCATTATTCAAAAAAAGAGTAGAGAGAAAACCCTTGATTGCTTTCCAAACCAAATCACAAGGCATTAGGTGAAGGTGAAGAGTTGAGAAAAGAAAACCATTGAATTGACGACTGTTGAATCTCAAGAATTAAACGAGATGAAAGAAGATTGGCTGAAGCAGTTTGACGTGGTTTCAGATGATTCAAACGACTTCTTTGTGGGTTCAAAGAATGAAGAATGCTTCAACAATCCAAAGATTGAAGTGTACAGAAGAATCATGAGAGAGTGAAAGATCCTGGAGGAGAACCTGCCCGAATCCATACACTTGCGTGTGTACGAGCCACGCATCGATCTAATGAGGGCCGTGATCATCGGTGTTGCTGGCACAACATACCACAATGGAATCTTGATGCCTGCAGGCAGTATTTGTATGGAACAATGAGAGTTGGGTGTTACTCTTCTTCTCCTCAGCATTCCTCTTTGGCGGGGAGCTTCGAGGTGCATATCATGGAGCTTTACCCTCAACTCCTTAAAGCGTTTTGAGACGTCCCACCAGACTTGGAGCAGGTAAGGCATTTCCGAGACTTTGAGCTGGAGCTGGAGTTGGAGTTCAAGAGGCTGCAATCCGAATGCATCAAGAAATTTAGTAACTATTGTTCAATAATATGAAATTGCACTAGTGGAGGATGATGTATTTGTTATTGCTAATTGGTTTTCAACGTGTAAAAGTCTGTAGTTTTTGTTCAATTTGAAACTCACAACATAACCAAATTATCTGCTTAATTGATACTTGATCAGATGCCATTGTTCTTTGGTCATGGCATGATCATGTTATGGCCAGTTAGTGAGTTAAATAATAAATGACAGTTGTAATAACTACTAATCAAGTTAGTTACTGATTAGTTGTAACAGCAACACACTATAATAAAACCTTGTTCTGTATCATATCACCAATTAATGAGAAAGTCATTTTTCATCATCTTCATTCTCTTTCTCTGTAATTTCGGAGTTTGTTCAGAATTTGTAATATGGCCCATGAATGCATGTTTATATGTTAATTGTTACTAGGAATACTTATAAGATCACTTAATGTAAGGAATCAA
>PYAF01001287.1:300340-322875 GCA_007407185.1 Glycine tomentella
AATAGTCCAAGATACAGTATGCATATTTGTTCTATAGGCTTCTGGATGTCATGGTACTAATAAGTAATAACTATATATCATTGTTTTTGTTTTCTACTTTTGATATCAGTGCATCTTGTGGGATAATAATCATCAAGCATACGTTAAATGAAATGATCATCACCTCATTGGGGTAGAGACACCTAATTTTGCAAAAGCAACAGAGAAATATACTCTAAAATATAGAATGCATGTTCAATATGACGTATGCTAGCATTGGCTGCGAGGTGTAAATTGGAGATAGTACATATCAGAAATCACACACAACTTGGGGATTTATCATACAAAACAACAGAGAAATAGAGAGATGTAAATCATAGGAGTTCTGAGTCGGGTGCATTCAATTTCATATGTTTTAGAACACAAATGGAAATATACTCCAAAGTATAAGTTCCATTGAGCATACTCGAGAAAGCTATGATTCAATTGGCTCTAATAAATTCACCCCTTATACAAGAAAGTTATATTTATATATTTGAATATATGGCATTAAGGAATGCTAATTTGTTTGCAGATGGACAAGGTCTCTGTGTTGGGGGAGACTATAAGATATGTGAAACTCAAGGAGCAAGTGAAACTGCTGGAGGAGCAGACCAATTATGTTCTCAGAATGACAACTAGTATTATCTAATCTCCAACCTCGTAATAATCTGACAAATTTCGGTTTTTAGGTTCTCAACAACACCATTTGGTTTAATTGATAAATCAAGTTTCTTACAAGTAATAAAAAGAAAAATAAATAATATTTGTGTGAACTTCAGTTTTAGGAGGATTGGTTTGGTGTTAATTAACATGCTATTGATCATACACGCAGCAAGATTAAGCTGATGCGAGTATGAAAAGCATTTAATGTGTGAGGAATCTATGGAGGAAGATGCGCTACCAAGCTTTTCAATATAATCATTCTTTTTTTCTTTTCAATTGTTGATGTGTGATGGTGGGGATCATGACATGTGTTGAATTTGCCCCTGCTCCTGGAAGGTACTTCTCTTTACATCCTTTGTTGGGATTTTTTTCTTTAGAAAAATATTCAAGACTAAAACTCTTTGCATTATGATTAATATTTTAGTTTTTTCCGCTACAACTTGCTATCTTGTTTGTGTGTTGTGTATGTAAGCGATGTTAACATATTTTAATCAAAGGAGGATTACTGCCAACTTATTTACTTGTTTCCATGTTTGTTACAGCAACATTGCTTGTATGAGCTAATCATGGACAAAGCTAGAGGCAAAAGTGAACCAATACATTTATTTTGTTTCTTTTCTGTCAGAAGTTGCATCATTCATTGTTAATAATATAATCAATTTCTTAGTGGTCAGGGACAGAGCATAGTTATTCCTGTTAGTCTACTACTATTTTTCTATCTGTACAGCCTTTTCATTTTGATATGCATGAGGATGTAAGAAGGTGATAGATATCTTCATAGTGAATGAAATGTTGTTATCTTTTGTGCCTCATGCATGCTAGTGTAGACTAATTAATTAAGACTTTTAATAGGTCAGCTGCATACTCTTAAGTCTTAACAGTATCCTAGACACACTTCTAATTGTTGAACTCAGAAAAAGAGAAGCTCGCATAAAGTTAGCCTCATGAATGATTTTATATCTCTAACATACCCTCTAAAGCATTATATATATATATATATGTATATATATATATATATATATATATATATATATTTCCTGTGCATGCAAAACATGATTTGCAGAAACTCCATGGTATCAAACAGATTGTTTCGGAGTAATAAAAGTTAAACTTCAGAGGATTTTGTTTTGAATATTGAAACATGAATCATTCCTCAATTTGAGCAGAACACAAAACCAAAATTAGACATAGGTAAGTCTTAAGAGATAAGATGTCTAATCACATTGCATTTATCTAATATGGTGTAAGATTTACTTATGTAATTATTTATAATTAAGTCGCACAAGTTGTTTGCTAAGAGCACACAATTTTTTACATAGTGTAATTTAGCAATTTCTACATCGCATATATATTTCATGAGAGCTAATTATTCGAGTAAGAAATATTAAATAGCAAATTCCTCTTTTGAAAGGGTAAAAATCTGAAAAATTTTAAATTTATTTTTCAATATAAAAAAATACGACAAATTAATTATACAGATAACTTAATAATAAATTAATCCTAATTTAATGTCAAATCAATTCACAAAAATATTTTTTTATCAAATTAATCCTTAAACATTACAATATAATAATAAAATAATATCATAAATTTAATATCAAAATTAATTTTATATACTTTTTATTTTTAGATATTCTAAAATTAAATTTATATTTTATCATCTTTTAGAAATTAATATGTCACCACGGGAAGATTTCACTATTTATCTTATATCTATTATATAAAACTAGTTTTTTTTTTTTCGTGGCAAATTTTCTCAGAATATAAATCTTGAATTCAATACTTGAGGGAAAAAAGAAAAAAAAAATGTCCTAGTTAAAACCATTCAAGTCATCGACCATAATACTAGTGAGTGAACTATAATTGACGAAGAAAAACACCACAACCAAAAAAAAAAAAGATTAATAATAAAAAATCCTTCTTGACTTCTTCTCAACTTCCATCGTCCATGGCGGTTTCGGGGTTGAGAAGCGGTGGTTTACCTGTCTTCCACCATCACCACCACCACCTTCGCTTCCTCCAATCCCCTCCTTCCTTTACCAAGCTCAGTTTTCTTCGCTCCAAGTCGTCGAAGAAGGGGTTCACAGTCTTCTCCCGCTATGCGCAAGCGCGTGACCTTTTCTCCTCGCGTCGATTCCAAGGTTCCTCCTTTTTCCACTCGCTTCACTTTTCATCTACTCACTCACACGCTTTTCAATTTTTAACGAAATGGGTGTTGTTGTTGTTGTTGTGTCAGATAGCATGGAGAAGCTGCCGAACCTGGTGGAGGACATTGTGCAGACATCCTTAAACACTGGTCCAAGGGGTGTCCTAAGGTTGGCTCAAGGTGTTCAGGCCTTCCTTGGGGTTGGTCAGGAGTGGTTAACTGATGTCTCTAAGGTAACCACAACACTTCATCACATGATTTGTCAACAGTTTAATTCAATATAAGAGCTTATGTTGTGTCATAAGTGCTTTATGACAGGGTTTGGTCAACAGCTTGATTTAATAAGAGCTTGTGTCATGACTCCTGAGTGCGCAATTCAGTCTGTTTGGATAAATTTCTTGAAAAACACTTCAAATGAACTTATGGATAAGCTAATATATAGAAGCTTTCTTGCGTTAGCTTCCCCAAAAGCTTATTTTTTTAACTTATGGATAAGCTAATTTCAGCTTATGGAGAAGCTTATTTCATTTTCCTTCTTATTCTCTTTTTCTTTTCCTATAAGTGGTTACGGAGAAGTTTATCTAAACAACCCTGAATTAAGTTTATTTTGACAAATTTCACCGAGAAGCTTACTGAAATAGATTAAGCAAAACTTGTAAGTAGTAAGAACTAAGAAGGTATCACTTACTTATGTTAATCAATGCCCATTAGGCTTTTATAATGAAATATGAGCCAATTTGGATGAATGTCTAAAAGAACACTGATTGGAGAAGAACATAAAGAGATAAAGTGAATTAAACTTTTCCTGTAAAATAGAATCAACTTTGTGCGCTGCTTAAGTTGATTTTAAGTTATGAGAGAAGTTTAATTTATTTTACCTTCTCAATTTCTTCTCTTATAAGTATTTGTTGACTAGTTTATCTAAATTGGGCCTAAGTCTAAATAAGTTCTATATAAGCTCTTCAGAATGCTCCTTATATGTTTAGAATTTGTTGCCGAGCCACAGGGAAATGCATATCTGTCTTCTTAGCGAGGGAATTAGAGTAAGCTGAGGCCGTTTGTGAACTACTAGTCTGGTATGGACTATGGAATTGATTTTACAAAAGTTATCTCCCCTGTCCATACTTGTAAAATAAAGAAGGATATTTCTTTGAATCATATACTGTTGGAAATGGAAATGTAATTTTACTATGGATGTGTAAGGTGAGGTCTGAGATATCTTGCTGCAGTGTACATTGCCAACACTTTTTTTCTTTCTAAATTATGCATCTGCTCTTACTGTCTTGCTTGCTTTGAAAAATAGTTGATATTTTTCATTTCCTCTATTTCTCTCAATTTTTTTGTGTTTTAATTAAAAGGTTTGGACAAAGTTATTAATCTCTTGCATCATTTGTAGTCAGCAAATTCAGTTGCTGGGTTACCGACTGAACTGCAGCTTGGTTTACTCTCCCCCTTTTATTTGAGGAGGTTGTTTGAGCGCATGGGTGCAACCTATATCAAATTGGGTCAGGTATGAGTGGATTTCCCTTCTTACTCCTCCCCCTCCGAGTTTATATTTCATACTGTTATGAGTTAAAAATCATGATGCTTATTTTGTTGTAAAATGACCATATGATCAATATTTAATTACTTTTAGTCGGAGAAATGTAGTTCAAGTTGCAGATCAAATTTCTGTTATAGCCACATAATATGATGTTTTACTGCATATAATTGATAGATTGTTAGGTGCCAACTTAGTTGGGATCTAATCTTCCTATAGTGATACTTTTGAACACCTTTCCAAAAAAAAAAAAAAAACACTATGATGTTTCTATCAACACATTTGTGATTTCCTAATTTGGTAGTTGACATTATTCATGGCACGCACCTTTATACTGATGGTTATATTTGGTTTCTGTGTGGTAGTTCATAGCATCAGCGCCAACACTGTTTCCACCTGAGTATGTACAAGAATTCCAAAATTGTTTTGATAGAGCTCCTCCTGTTCCGTTTGAGGAAATTGAATCTATATTGCGCAAGGAATTAGGAAAGCCATTAGAAAATGTTTATGAATACATTGACCCAACACCCATTGCTTCTGCTTCTATAGCACAGGTATATCTTGTACACCTATATTTCTCTTTCAAAATTTTTTTTATTCGGATTACTATGTGGCTGCTAATTTATTTGGTATATATCACATCTAGGTTCATGGAGCAAGGCTACAAGGCTCCAGGGAGGATGTGGTTATAAAGGTCTTAAAACCCGGAATAGAGGACATATTAGTGGCCGATCTTAATTTTGTTTATGTTGTTGCTAGGATATTGGAGTTCTTGAGTCCTGAAATAAGCCGAACATCACTGGTAAGCTGTATGTGCACTTTTACCTCTAGATGGATATTTTGCTACAGCATGAAAATAGCGTTTTTTCATCTTAAGTATATGTTCCCAAACACAATAAAATTCTTAATTATGTTGCCTATTTTTTTTTATCATCCTTTGCTCTCTTCTATTGTACTAAATTCATTGTTGTTTCTAATTTCTTGTATAGAAAAAAAAAACTTAGAACTTCTTTTTTCATATTCATGTTATTATTTCTTCATTGTACATAAATGGTAGTGGCCAGAATTTTCTTGTAATGTGAGCATTTTTTTAGTAGGTTGGTATTGTCAAAGATATACGTGAGTCTATGCTTGAAGAAGTTGACTTTTACAAGGAGGCTGCAAATATTGAGGCTTTTAGGAGATATTTAGAAACAATGGGACTTAGTGGGAATGCAACAGCTCCAAAAGTGTATCAATACTGCAGTACAATGAAAGTTTTAACTATGCAAAGACTATATGGAGTTCCTCTTACTGACCTAGACTCCATAAGTTCATTAGTTTCCAATCCAGAAACCAGCCTTATAACTGCTCTCAATGTGTGGTATGACTCCGAAATTCTATTTTGCAGTTAACATCCTTTACTTCTCCTTTTACAAAGGACTTTGTGTATCTCGGTATAAAATGTTGCAGGTTTGGAAGTTTGCTAGCATGTGAATCTTTTCATGCAGATGTACATGCAGGAAATCTGTGGCTTCTACGTGATGGCCGTATTGGGTTTCTTGACTTCGGTATGCTTGAGCTTTATCTTTGTGCATATTTATAGATATGGTTTTAACTTTTTGTTGTGCATTTGTCATATGTTAATGTTCTAATGTTTCAAAGTAGTCTACACATCTTATTTGAAATTTAGGGTTTTTTTACATGTTTCTATCAATCAGATTATTTTTTTGCTAAGCTTATTTCATGGTATCATCTTGCAAACTCTAATCACTGTTCTTTTGCTTTATTCTTTTACGAGCTCAGTCACCATTTCTTTTCTAAAAACTAAGTGTTTTACAGTATTCAGTTATATGTATGAGATTTTGTGAATCTAAATTCTATTAAAAAAATTCGATCTACAGGAATTGTTGGTCGTATATCCCCTAAAACATGGGCTGCTATGGAAGTCTTCTTAGGATCAATTGCCATTGAAGATTATGACTCAATGGCATCTTCCTTAATTGAAATGGGTGCTACAAACCAGGATGTTGATGCTAAGGCCTTTGCCAGAGATTTGGAAAAAGTATTCTCATCAATTAAGGCAAGTATTGTAACTCACAAATATGTCAATCATATGTGTGACTAGGTAGGTGAATGCGGATGTACTTTGCTATTTGAAGAGCACATTTCAGTTTTTACTTTTTACACTAGTGGCACCCAAACTATGGTGTGTTTGTCTCTGTCTTTCAATCTTGATTAGTCATGCAAAATCCAGTGTTTGGGATTTTCTCTACTCACTCACCTTAGGATATTCCAGTGCTCTCACTTAACGCATCCCCTATGGATTTGGATCCTCTCATTCTAGTGTTTCACATGACAGGATGTGTGGAGAGAGACGCAGATCGTACATGCGATAAATGTGTAGAGACCTGTACAGTGTCTTTGTATATCCATCACTTCCTGCACATATGGTTATGAGAAAATTGTTTATGTATGTATACATGTATTTGTGTTTGCATGAATTTATTGGAGATTTAATTGTAAGCAATGTTCAATATGTAGTTAAGAAAAATTAAGATCTCATTTATTAGGTCTCTTCTAAATACTGGGGTTAGGTTAGATTAATATCAAGTGGTCTTATCATAATAGTTATCTTATCTAGTAGGCAAAGAGTGTCATCTAGAAAAAGGTATTTTTCCTGTGGTTGTTCTAGATAAGTTCTTCCATCATTGAGTGATTATTTTTTTAACTTTTTATGCATATAACTTGGCCTAATCCCAGTTGAGTGCTTACATTTTTGCACCTGTGCCTACTATGCAACTGCAGGAATTGGACACTGAAATAGTTGTAGCAACTACAACTGGAACAGCCACAAATGCAACTGCTGTTGCTGCTAATATAGTTGTTGATGAGAGGCAGATGAATGCACTCTTTCTTGATGTGGTAAGCTATTTTAGATTGAACCAACTCGAACCCAAAGACAACTTGTATGTCAATATAAAAAGTTCAAAATTTCATTGTTAACTTCTAGTATTTGAATTTGATAGATATATGGAGTGTTGTTACTCACAAAGCAACACAATTATTTATCCTTCCTTTCTGATTTGACAAATTAAGATGATGCTTTAAAATTGTTATCAGTTTCTGTAAGTTTGCATGTCCCTAACATCATTTGATACACAGCATATGGTATTAGTGAACATTTGAAATTTTTAAGCCAAAACCCAGAAGTTTGTTTCTTCAACAAGAAATGGTATTGAATTATGATTTTGGATAAACATGAGAAATTTGCAGATTAATGTATGTCACAAACTACATTGCAATGTATTGTAATGAGAAACATCTTGTTTCCATTTGTGTTGTGCTAATGTTTTCTTTGTGCTCTACAGGTTCGGGTTAGCGAATCATATGGATTGAAGTTTCCTCGAGAATTTGCTCTTCTCCTGAAACAGCTCTTGTACTTTGACCGGTACACACGGTTGTTGGCTCCCAACTTGAACATGCTTCAGGATCAGAGGATTTCCATTGCTTCCAATAGCAGAAGCAGGGTATAGAGACAATTTTTAAAGAGTTGGTACACAAAATATTTTATTTGTATAATTACTTTGGTATATAAATAAAATAATCCATAGTTGTCATGTGAGAGCCAAGCTCATTTGGTTGGGACATTTCTTTGCAAGTTCTCGGGATGGAATTGAACATCCTTAATAGAATATTCCTTCACTATTGCTCTTGCTCCTTCCCTCCCTGGATTTTTTTTTCTTCATCTTAAAATTCTTAGATAGCATTATTATTTTCGGAACAAAAAAGAGAAATCATGATATATGAAATGTTAAGGTAATAAATACGAGATATAAATAATTTATTTAAAAATTATAAATAAACCACATTGAAATATGGATTGTCACATAGTTTGAGAAAAGTTGCAAGCTTCTCTGATTAAACCGTCATATGTGCCTTCACGTTTTCAGCTGGCAGATGTCTTTACAAAAGCATTAGGAAAGGATCAATTTGTGGTACTTAGAGACAAGTTGAGACTTCATGATATTCACTCTCCAACTTGAGGGGAGTGTTGGAAACTATCTTTGTAATTTATATGTATAAATTTACTTTGCTTTTCTAAAGATACAATCCCACTAATTGTGTGGATCACGCTATCTTAGCATTAGAATTAGGACTGAGAAGATTAACAAAAAAAAAAAAAAAAAAGATGTATGATTTAGGGCTAGAAATCCATTATTCGAAACTCAGTTTCTGATAGCTATAATGAAAATTTAACACTGACTTGAATCTTACTCCTTGAGCAACACCAACTTCAACTCTACTCTTAAGTATTCTTTCTCATAACTTAAAAAAAAAAAAAAAAAATCTTTCTCACAAGTTTTTTCACGCTTTATTATCTCACATTCTTTTCTCACAAACCTCTTTAGTTTTATCTCAGGTATTCTTTTATCTTAGGCCTCTTTAGCTATAACCACACTACCCATATTTAAGATGTAGAAAAATTAATTGAACTATCAATACTATTTGGGAGATTTACAATAATTCTAGGTAATGAATGTTCTCCAAGACTAAATAAAAGGTTCAAAACTATAACAATAAACGTAGAAAAATGAATGACGTAAAAAAATTGAGTTAATTAAAAAAATAATTAACATCATTTAATTTTATTTATCTCATTTTAAAAGTAAGTTTTTTCTCTTAAAACTACTCTTTATTAAAAACATGATATCAAAAAACGGAATACGAGGGTCAGCTATCCAGCAAATTTTCATAATTAAATACTGTATAACTAGATTTTGTTGTGAAAAAATCTAATCTCAATTAAATAAAAATATTTTAGAAATAATATAATTGAATAGGATAAAGTTAATTAAGATTTATTTATATTTTAATCTACCATACATAAATTTTTTAATCCCAAAGGAGTATTATATATTAGTTTTAACTGCATGACAACCTGCTTTTCAGATATATATTGTACTTTACGTCAATACTTTTCTTCTTTTTCTTTCAGATTAATACTTCAGCATTAGATTTTCTTTTTTTCTTCTTGCTACATTTTCACCTTGAATAAAGTTGTCTTAAGATTTAATTTTGAACAATGTGAGACAAGTTCTAAGAGACCAAATTCCAGACAGTCTTCTAACGATCTTTGGGATATAAATGTTCTAACATCGTCTGGGATTTCAGTTTACTTCAAACTATTCTTAAATGTCTGAATCTACATATTTAACCATTTCTTTTAGAATTCATTTAATCTTTAAAATTACGTTATTTTGAATTTTTTGGAATCTATGACGGGACACATTCTTAGTTTTAAGAGAGTTGTCTAAAGAAAAAGAAGTTACTACCAGATCGCTATTAGGAGATACGAGGTGACACATTGTTTATAAAAAAATTAACCATGGCTTTAAGAAAATAAAAGCTTAAAATACACACAATAATTACTTATATACACACACACCAAAATCACATTTTTACAAGGAATGTATCAGCATCTGTTGCCAAACTGTTGCACAGAAAAATTGAATGCTGGAGCTAATCTGCTTCTAATACAAAATGTAGATCAAGTCAATCTTATTGCCCTTGTTCAAGAGAACGAAACAATAATTCTTTGTATAGAAGCATCATCACCACATCCCAAATTTGGATAAAAGAATTCCCCACATTCTTGATCTTCCAAACATCACTTCAAATTCACCACAAATAGAATAAACTGAATTGTCATCTGAGCCAGTGCACTGAGAGTTATGACTTAATCATTTTCTCCATTGAGTATGTGCTTCTTTCCTTTACAGATTACGGAATCCCTCTTATCACTTGAGTTGGCGAGGTATAACCCATCAGTTGATGAAGTGGTGAGCTTTTTGGCTGTGAATGTGCCTCCAATTCTGATGACACATTATTGGAGGAGTTCATGGCTTGTTCGTCTGTTTCCACTGGAGCTTTACTTGTACTAAGACTTCTTGAAGCAGTTTTGTCCTTCTCCGTTATAGGCTCCAAGGTGCCAGAAGAGACAGTTTGCTTATCATATGCACTGCCATGCAAGGGACGTAATGGTGTCGCAGACACAGGATCACCTTCTGAGGAGGAGCTTCTTTTACCAACAGAATAACCATAATCATCAGAATATGAAATGTGGTCTGCATGAGACTCTGAATGTGGATTGCTTCCATCAATCACCTCATTTTGGTCATCAAGGCTACTTGATGATGGGGGCTCTAGAGCATTTGGTGCATACGAGACTATATGACTTCTGCTCTGCAGAGAAAACTTGAGTACCTCTTGACAAGCACCACATTTGAGCTGGTGATATACCCTTTTGTAAAGGAGGAAATCAGCAGGCAGTTGCAGCAGCTTTAAGCATTTATGACAAGTGACAAATGGTGCTCCACCTGCTACTGGTCGGTAATGTCGCCTAGTCAAGCTCGGTTTCTCCCAAAAATATTTCTTCACCTCAGGCCTAAGCCTTTGATCACAAGATTTTGTTTCATGGCCATGTGCTGGGAGGTTAGAGGTCATGAGCCATTGTGGGCCTGAGGTACAGGAATGGTGAGGTGAGCAACAATTGTGACCTGGACTAGGCCTACATAACTCTTCATGCCGATAAAGATCACGTGTAGGCAACTCTGTGGAGCATTGGCACTGTTGGGGACAGCAAGGAAAAAAGGAATGATCAACATGGTGTATGCTGCTCGTTGGCTCAGTTAAATAAGGTACATGTGGAAAATTATGCTTTTGGCACCAGCTGGTTCCATGGCTACATATCTCATCACACCTAGGATAATCCAAACCATGATAAAGTCTTCTTTCATGAAGATCATGGCTTTGATATGCAGATATATGACTTCCCATGGACGGTCTTCCATTTGTTTCCCCGTTTAGATAGCTAGTTCTGTTGAGTTGTTCCTGCAATTTATAAACCATTCTCAACAGTTTCATCTTCTCCTGGTCAGGGTCATCAAAGGAGTCGGGTGAACGATAGCTGGAGCTGCAGTATAACTCATCATGCATTTGATTTGACATGCTGCCACTTTCATAGCCAGATAGTGAACCACTTCGATGGTGAGGCACTCTGGGTGCAAACTCATCTTTCTTTGTTCTAATCCAATGTGCATGACCATGTCTTGTAGTCTCTGGCACTTCATTTAGATTCCTCCTGCTGTCTCTTGGAACACGAGGCCTTCCCTCACGAAAATATGATTGGTGTTGTGTTTCAAGATCTCTACATAACATACTATTAACAAGGCCTTTTCCCTTTCTGGACCCTCCATCAGAAACACCATTAGAAACAGTGTAAGTGTTCTCAAAAGAATCTACATACTGATTAGGGAACTGCTCGTCCACCCCATCATTTGAAGAGATGCTGCCATCATAAGCATGATAGCTTTGAATGGTCGAGGATTTAGACAATCCTCCCAGTGTACCACTAGTCTCAAAACCGGGATTAAATACTTCTGCATTTTCAAATGTATCAACAGATCTTACACGATCAAAGCTATGGTGAATGGCTTTAAAAGAAGCATGATAACCAGATGTACCTTTTTCAAGTTCACGAGGGTAAGCATGTGATATTCTTCCTTCTTCAGTACTTGACCTTTGGGCAATAGATGCATTTCTGGTATTGTCTACTTCAGATTTTGCACCCACTAGACCTGATTGGTCATGCTTAGGATCTCCACCATCCGATGCACACTCATTCAACTCTTCTGTTACCTCTAATAACAAGTTTTGGTTATTTAATTTCTCTGATCCTGCTTCATTGCTTCCATTAATGTCCACTTTAGGATTTGCACCAACTAGAGCCGAGTTGTCATTATTGACTTCTCTATCCAATCCAGAATATAAATCTTTTTCCGCTCTTTCTAGTAACAAGTTTCCATTATTTAACTCTTCTACTACTTCTAAATCATTTCCAGCAATGTCCACTTCAGACTTTTCCTGTACTGGAGCCAATTTCTCATCATGGTCATCTTCTTTATCGAATGCACTAATTAAGTGCTCCACTGCTTCTTCCAATGGCACATTTCCATTACGTAGCTCTTCTCCTTCTAGTTGAAAGTTTGTGTTCTTTACATTTTCTACTGAACTCTCTGCCATCAATTCTGCTTTGGCCTCCATCTCAAAGTGAGTTACCTCACATGAACAACGATTGTAGGATACTGTATGTCTTCTCATATCTGATAATTTATGGCTATCCATCTCATTTTCCAGTTTTTCATCTGGTAAATTTAACTGTCCTATCAGTTCTCCACTGCATTCACCATTTTCAATTTGATCCCTTCCACCATTTCCATCCAAAGAATATTCTCCTGAGGAAGAACTAGTTTCTTTTGCCCTCAGAGAAGTGGCTAGCTGCTCTCCAATGCATTCACCATTTTCAATTTGATCCCTTCCACCATTTCCACTCAAAGAACATTCTCCTGAGGAAGAAGTAGTTGCTTTTGCCCTCAAACCATTCTCCTGAGAAAAAAGTGCCAGCTCTCCAGTGAATTCACCATCTTCAATTTGATCCCTTCCACCATTTCCATTCAAAGAACATTCTTCTGAGGATGAACTAGCTGCTTTTGCCTTCAAACCATTCTCATAAGAAATAAGTGGCTGCTCTCCATTGCATTCACTATCTTCAATTTGATCCCTTCCATAATTTCCATTCAAAGAACCTTCTCTTGAGGAAGAACTAGTTGATTTTTCCTTAAAACCATTCTCCTGAGAAGTGACTAGCTGCTCTCCATTGCATTCATCATTTTCAATTTGATCGCTTCCACCACTTCCATTCAAAGAGCATGCACCTGAGGAAGAACTAGTTGCTCTTTCCTTGAAACCTTTATCCTGAGAAGCGGCTAGTTGCTCTCCATTGCATTCACCATTTTCAATTTGATCCCTTTTATCTTGTCCATCCAAAGAACATTCTCCTGAGGAAGAACTAGTCGATTTTTTCCTCACACCATTCTCCTGGTCACTAACTAGCTGCTCTCCATTGCTGTACTTTTTATCATCAGCTTTAGGATCCAATGCATTTGTAGAAGCTGCACCAGTTTCATGCATTCTGGATTCTGAGTTCAATGCATTTCCAGGAGCTGCATCAGTTTCATGTGTACTGGATTCCTTGTTCAATGCATTTCTAGGAGCTGCATCAGTTTCATATGTATTGAGTTCTGAGTTCACAGCCCTATTTCTTCGTTTCTTAGCTGTATGGTGAGCAGTAAAATGATTTCACTTAAATATTAAGAATTAGAGGTATATGCATATAATCAGTAACTTCATTTGCAAAAATAACATTCAAAAATTAATAGGCAAACAAGAGGTAGGCAATAGATTGGAGCAGCAATATTTTCTTCCTAGGGTGGGGAATAATTTATTCTAGCAACACATTCATATCAATCAATCAAAGAGAATAAATCATATCAGAAAAATCATTTTGGTTTCCATAAGTTCAGAAGAAAATAACGACCCAAACACAATATGTAGGTAAGAGCTCAGCAAACAGCAAGTGCAACAGCCACAAACTTCACAGCTCAAAATTTATACTCTCATGTTTCCCTACTGAATAAAACACAAAGTAAAACCATATACAACAACAGTGAGAATTTTAACCTTGAAGAGTGGTGCCACATCCACCACACTTGTACACATCATAATCTGGAGACTCTGGAAGAAGTTGCCAGCATTTAGGACATAACACTAATCGTGGTTTGGGTTTGGGAGCCGATTCACTAGACATCTTACTCCAAACTTATAATAAATTACTGTTCCAATATTGGATTTTGGCAACAGATTTTGCACAGCAGATAAAGTTAAACACTAAATCCACTCACAACATTCTGGCTGGAAAAAAAATGCTCTCTGAAGCTTTCATGGCCTGCATCAAACGAGATTGAAGTTTAGCTCGCATGCGCAAAAAACAAATTCATGGCTCCTTAATAATGATAAAAAATAAAAAAAGACTAGATGCAGAAAATCAACAAGAAATATAGATAATAAAAGCATTTTGTTCATATTAGTAAATTTTGACAAAGTGACTATAGGGATCTTAAATCAGCTAAAACCAGACATGACACTACCATCAAGATACATCAACTACAGTAATAAATGTTTTCCAGAATAGGAAATGCTCTTCGAAATGAACATGCTCCAATTTTTGGAAACAAATCTATAATTCTCAGAATCTATCTATCCACTACATGCTCTTCTACGGTAGTTTCAAAGCTCACAGTATTCAACTTCTAAAAAACTCATTTTGAACTAGCAATTTGAAAATTTTCTTTGCCATGTTTCTTATATTCTAATAATCGGCACACGGTTATGACGTAAGACCAAAGACCAATTAACTCTTAGGTCTAAAATTGACGAAAAAAAGACAGAGAAGATGGAGTTATATTTCATAGAACAGAAAGTTAAAATTCACATTATCACTCACTCAAAAAGTGAATCACGAACCATAGGATGTAGAAAATATGTTAAATATTTTTCACAAAATAAGCTGAATTTATAGCGTAATTTGCAGCATGCATCAAATTTAACAGAACAAAAGACAAGTCCAACCCCACCAACCAACGATAAAATCAACATTCGCACCTATCACGCCAAAAAACATTAAAAAGAAACAACGTTTAACAATTTACAAACCCACAAAGAAAAAAACAAAATCAACCTTCATTGTTTTCTCCAAAGAACAATTTTTAGGAAAACCAGCAAAAGGAAAATAGCAGAGACAGACATTCACCGGAAGAATCAAGCTATTCGCACCCATTACGTGAAAAAAAAAAAAAAAAAACTTAAAAGGAAATATGGTTCCAGAATACACAAAACCCACAAAGAAAAAACAAAAACAAAATTCATTTTTTCCTTCAAAAAACGATTTTTAAGCAAAAGAAAAAGAGAAGAGAGAAACTCACCGGGAGAATCAAGGTACCCACTACGCAGCACAGCCACAACACGCAACACCCTTATTAGTTCGCAGCATAGATCGGATCAGAAGGTAATTGGAGAGAGGAAAGAAAAAAAAAGAAAAAGAGAAGAAAAGAAAAGAGCGAGAAATTGAATGAAAATGGAAAAGGGTGAATGAAACGAAGGTGGCGGGAAAGAGGGGGCTGAGACAAAACGAGAACCTTTTCTTTTCCGCAAAATCTTTGTCACAGAAGAATGAGAGATAGAGAGAGAGGGAAGAGGCAGTGAAAGAAAGAATGAATAAGTTGTGTATTATTTTTATTTGAGTTGGTTTGGTCAACTCTTGTGACACAGAAACAAGGAATGGATGTAAGACAGTTTCATCATGGTCTTGTGTGTCTGGTTTGTGTTTGCGTCTGTGGTTTTTCTTTTATCTTCTTCTTCTTATTCTTCTGATCGCGTGTGTTGTAGTAATTGTAATTGAGTTGGTGTTAGTTGTTAATGTGTGGGGAAAGTGAGAAAAGTGGTAAAAGAGAGGGAGTGAAAGGGACAGGACTTGAAGGAGGTTTCAGAGTCGGCGCTCTTCCCATTTAAAGCGGAACCAAACCAACCAACCTCCAACTGTTTACGTGTCACTCTCGCTGGGTTCCCCTGTTTGACTTTTTACATGTAATGGCAAGCAATCACTACATCTCTAATTAAATATCAAGATTTATGATCTTAATCAACTTTTTAGTTAACTATGTATTATCACATCATTCTAAAGATATGTTCAATTTTTTACTTGAATAAAAAATTAAATTTTGTTATCTTAATTCACTTTTTGTAAATCCTATTAAGGATTTATCTTCTAATATTTATTTACACTATTGTTTCTCACTTTCTCATGTCTCTCCATTTCAACTTCTCCTCAATAACAATTCCTCTCTCCGTTTCACTTACCAACACAAATCAGTGTCACCCCTAACCCTCACCCTTCCTCAATCGTACCATGACCGCATCATCCTCACCCTTCCCATGTCATGCCCCTCTCCTCCCTCCTTTTTGCTCCATCACGCCGTGATTGCGCCACCTTCACCCTCCTAATGTCATACTCATATCCTCCCTGCTTCTCTCCTCCGCCACGCTGTTACCGCGCCACCCTCACCCTCCTAGTGTCGCACTCATCACCTCCCTCCTCTATGCTCTGCCACACCGGGACCGAGCCACCCTCACCCTCCTAGTGTCACGCCCCTTTCTCCCTCCTCTCTACTCTGCCCGTCACCCTCATGATATGATTCTGGTTACGGATCGTTTGATAACAGGTGGAAGGCACCACTTTCAGCAATGAAAAATAAGTCAAAGCAAGAGGTCACAAGAGTGATGGATAAGAAGTCTGAACAAATTCAACCTAGAACCTAGAGAATACTTTCACAATATACAAATATTTTTTTCTGGAAATTCAAGTCCCTCTTTCTATTGTAATTTTGTGTACACATAGACAACCAACATTTAATTATATTTACTATCAAAGTTTCATAATTTAGTGTAATAATCTCGATAGCCTCTCTAAAAATAAAAAAGGCAATAAAATTGTACTTTATTACACTTCACGCTCCAAATTTTTTATGATTCAATCATTCTTCTTTTGGGATTCCATAATGCATGATTCCTTAAATAAATTATTTATCATAAATTTGTGAGCCTAAAATATCATATAAATTTAAAAAATTTACACAAAAATTTACTCAAATACTAAAATTGTTAAATTGAGTGTTTAACTTGAACCACACTAAGTGTTGTAATTGAAAAATAGTTCTTGAAATAGTAAGAATAAATTAAGCAATGATTGCTTGTATAAGCTACTTACAATATCACATAGAGTATGTTGCTTAATTTATCATTGCTTACAATACTAAATTTATAACTCGTTTACTAAATACTCAAATACATTTTTTAACTAATAAAAAAGTTAAAATTAATTGAAATGTCTTGACAAATACACTCTAACAGCATCTCCAACGTAGGTGTTTCATGAGTTGCTTAAAATTAAGAGACGTTATTTAAAATTAAGTAACATAATGTCAAGTCATTTATTTCAATGGTAAAAACTAGTTAAGTAATGTCATTTAATTTTAAGTAATTCGTGTTGAAAATGCTCTTAATAATTTCTAATATTTTTTTGAAATGTTAATTTAAATAGTGTTTTTAAAACACTAGTTTCTAACTTCAAGATTTTTATATTAATTTCCTTTTTATACTTAAATGTTTATTAGATTTCATTTTTTATCTTTACTATTTAAAGTAAAAAAATTTATTTTTTATTTGATTCAACAAATAATTTTATCAAATATTTATAATTTAATAAATAATTTTTTACCTTTCAGTTAATTTTGTCAACATAACCTAATCAAGGAATCAAAAGTTAAAAAACTTGTAAAAATATTATAATATTACATCTTAATAATAGTTTAATAAGAGTGATTGAGGTAAGGAATAAGGAATATTCAATTTTCTTTTATAATAAAAAAACTAATTTTACATATATTTTCTTCATTCTTATTTATAAAATTTAATTATTTAATTTACTTTTTAGATATATAATTATTAATTTATCAAGATTAAAAAAGTTATTAAATAATTAATAGTAATAAATTTATCTAATTGGATCTTATAAATAGAATGAGAAAAAGTACTAACGAACAGTTTTGTAGCATTTATGGTCAAATGACTGTTATAAAACATAAATTTTTGGTAATAAAATGGAGTGAGATGATTGTTTGTCGCGTTTTCCGATGAATGGAAGATTCTGAAATACTAGAATGAAAATCAGCGCTCTTTTCGTGTCGGATTCGAATTCGTATACAAGAACAACAAGAATATTTTGCCTTACTTTTATTAACTTTTCTTTTAATAGTTAAAGAATTAAAAATATTATAATATAATATTTCATTCATTCTTAATTATAAATTTTTTTAAGAGATATATTTATTTATTATAAGATTTTTTAATTTTTAAATATATTAATTATTTTTTATATATTCTTATTTAATTATTTTCTCTTCAAACATTAATAAGAAATAATTAAATAGATAAAAAAATAAGAAATTAGTAATTTTTGAATGATAGTATAAATAATTAACATATTTAATATGATTAATTAAATTAATTATTTTTTAATATTGTAAATTAGTTAAAAGAATCTTATAAGTAGAAACAAATGAAATACTACTTATTTACTACTCCTCATATCCATATATAAGCTAAAATTTTATTTTGTATTTGGACTGATAATAAATTTAATTTTTATTTAATGAGATCATTTTTAAAATAGTATTCATTTAATTGTAACTTTATTTTGAAGAGTTCTATTTTATTCATGATATCAAATTCTAATAAAGAATATTCTATAAATAATCTTATATTTTATTTGAAATTTGTAAAATTAAATGATTTCAACTAACTTACTTACTTAAATAGTGTGAAGTAATTATTTTTGCTTGTATATAAGTTCAAATAGAGTATTATTAATGTATTCTTGCTACAAATACATGCAGGGCCATTTCTAAAAATTCTTTAGTTCGAGGCAAAGTGAAAAAAATGAACCCCTAACATACAATTTTTTTGAAATACAAATAATATTAAAACTAAGGGATGACACACAAATTTTTTGAATTAATACAAATAATATTAAAATTAAGAAATGAAAATACACAAAATGAACCCCTAACACACGTTTTATTTTTATTTTATTTTTAATTTTTTTTTTACTTAAGCTATCGATATAAAAAAATTTTAGACCCTGAGCGGATGCCCTGTTTGTCATGTCCCAGGGCTGCCCTGAATACATGTTTAGATTTTAATATATTTTCTTTGTTCTTATTTATAAGGTCTAACTTTTTAAATTTGTTTGTTTCTTGAACATTTAATTAATACTTCCTCAGGATTTATATATAAATAAAAAATTTGTTTTATATTTTGAACTCAAATATGAATAAATATAATTAATTTTATCTCTGTTTAATTATATCATTTTTTAAAAATCATTTATTTAATTGGAACGTTTTTTTAATAACTTTATTTTTTCATGATATCAAATTTCAACTGTAGGATATTTTAAAAATAACCTTATATTTTACTTAAAATTAGTAAAATTAAATAATTTCAAATAACTTTCTTAAACAATATAAAATTAATATTTTTTACGCATATATATGTTCAAAGGGAATACGAAACAGCTTCACACAAAAAATACGAAAACCCATTTATCTTCTATTGGATGAAAATAATAAATTAAAAAAAAAAGAATCAGACGTAAATCAGGGTAACTGCAATTGTTATGCAGTTTCGTGTGTATATTTCTGTTCCAAAAAGTAATTTCTTTATTCTTTTATATAAGATCTAATCATATTATTTTATATATTAATTACTTTTAAATTTAAAATATTTCTACTTAGATAAGAGAGTGATAATATTAACATACATTAGAGAGAAAAATATTAATGATAATAATATTTTTAAAAATATATAAATTTAGAATAAAATTATTATTAATTACATTAATTATATTTTAAATTTTAATAAATTAGATAATTGGATCATATAAATAAAAATAAAGGTAGGATTTATTATTTATTTACTAATGTAGGAAAAAAACTAAAAATATAAAAAAAGTGATAACTATTAATATTGAATCGAACCAAAATTAAGGTGTGAAATTGAGAAATTTGATGCAGAAACCACCAAGAAAATTTTGAGGCATAGATGAAAGTCAATATGCACAAAAGAACAAAAGTGGAAAAGAATCGAAGGCTGCGTCTGACTCGGTATTCGAGAAGCTCTGCTATAGTCCTATGATATGACACCTTTTACAACTTCCCAGACATACTTCTCAACCATATGTGTTTTTTAAAACAAGATAAAATGTTTAATAAGGTATAGTTTTGAATTTTTCACAAGAGACTTGTAAATTTAATATTGATATTTCTTTATGTACATTTTTAAGCTTTTATTCCCAAAACCGTGGTAAACTTTCGATTATAGTTTGCTATGAGCATTTTCAATAGTGCATTCTCTTTATGGTTTTATCTCATTTTTAGTAAGTTCTATTACGACTATTCAGTATTCATACTATATTTCAGAAATTTAGTAATTTTTTAATTTCAGTTGTGAAACTATTTAAGATTTTAAACGAGTATAACGTATTATTACAGATTATTTATATTTTATTTACATTTATTTATAGAATTAAAAATAATAATTTTTAATTCCTCAAAAAATCATATCAACATTGTAAGTTTTCGGCTTTCTAGAGGGAAAAAAAAAAAACTTTTTCATTGATTATGTTTCACACATAAAAAAATATGTTCACCCTTTCACATTTCATCACTTATACCATTTGTTGATTGTTATGCAAAGATGGTTAACTCTCTGACATCCTTAATGAAGTCATGAAGCTCATCGACTTTTACTGTTTTGGAGTACCATCGCCATAGCACTTGGACTGAGATATCTTAAGGAGTTCGATCTACGCAGATAGATAAGGTATCTCTGCTCATCCACACCAACAAGGGAGCATGCACAAAATGTGCGATCTACCCGAGTTCGATATTCAAGAGTAACATCTTGATATAATCTAGACTGAGATGCTTAAAAACACCTCGAGCCTATCAAGTCGATTATTCTCTAGCATTGGACCGATAAGGTGCACATGTTTAATGTGTGGCTAGAACTGGGTCACAAAGTCCACGTGGTTCCTCGCACAATCTGCATGATCATAGTTGCATAATGGATTTTCTCGCCTAAATACTGGTATATAAGTTGGCTTCTTATACGATTTTTCTCTAACTTTCTTACTCATTCACGACTGACTTGAGCATTGAAATCTTTGTGGGCACCCCAATGCCACCGTGTTTAGTCATCGCCACCTCGTACTATATCGTCTGATTCATCCTTTTGATTAGGGAATTGTCTCTAAACCGGATCAACCAACTTCCACTGAACATTCACATCATTCCTTTTGAGTTTGCGAGTGCTTTTACGTTATTGGCATCTTTCTCTATTCACTTAGATCAACACCCTTCTTAGAATGTGGGTTTGTGTCTCACTCAATTTCAAAAGCTAGCTCATAAGATGAGGGTTGTCTCTCACTTATATATTTTATCTTGACTCTATCTTTAATCAACGTGAGATTTGGGTTATTCTGCTTATACATGGTCACATTCCTTTGCTTTGTTAATTGTATTCCTATTAGCAAATATCCTTTAATTACTTTTTATTGCATCTGTAGAGTAAATAGCAGTAGCAGGATCTGCGTAAAATGCTTCTTCGGAGACTTGTTGCTGCATGTCCTAAATCAAAGCGGATCTTCAGCTATTCTGTTACCCATGGCTATGAAAGTGTTATACGGCAAAGATGATGAATCTTAAAATGACGGATCATGCATATGATTATAGAATACCAAATAACAATAAATCAGAGTAATCAGAGTTATGATTGTGTGTACCTTGTTGAACCATTACTGAATTGAAGAAAGGTTGGAGAAGATGAGGAAACAAGATGCTAGAGTTTGGGTCATTACTAAATCAAAGAAAAGTTGAAGAAGACGAATGAACAAGATGCTAGAGTCTTCCTCTCTATTACCTATTCAGATATTGACAACCTTCAGTGATGGGAGCATTGTTGGCTCTTGGGACTTAACCCCATTATATATAGGCTAGAGAGGGGACCTAGCAAAAACCTAATCAACAGTGTGTCTGATGGGTCCACCCATCATAGAAGCCCAGTCAAACACTAATGCCTACACTGCTGCCCAACTAGGCTCAATACCAATAGATGCTATAAGCCCAACACAATATGATCATAATGGGCCAATTAAAATATCAAAATTGGAATATCCATTAACCCAATTAATTTAAAATACAAAACTAATTAATTAATATTGCTCACACAAAGGAAAATTTCTAACATTCTCCCACTTGAGCTATATTAATTAAATTAATATTATTTAAAAAAAATATTTATTTCAAAAACGACTATCGGATTAATAACTGAAAATTCATTTTACGTGGCCACAATTTTGAAAAACAATATTCCAATTCTAGCATCTCAAAACGATTCAATTCAACATAAATCCATCATAGGAACATGGCGATCAATATACCGAAAATATCATAGCATATGACCTTCCATACTCACATACAATGAGTATTACATCTTCATGAATCAGAGCCTAGTAGTGTAGTAAGAATTAGTGCCAAAAAGTGATCAACAATGTAACACACTAATTCTTATCGGTCCTCAATGTAATTTCTCAACAACATGAAATTACAT